>CAUYLG010006321.1:0-60821 GCA_963573385.1 Cacajao melanocephalus | reverse complement strand
TATAGCAATCTCTGATGGTAGTTTATATTTCTGTGGAATCTGTGGTGATATCCTCTTTATCGTTTTTTATTGCATCTATTTGATTCCTCTCTTTTTTATTGCATCTATTTGATTCCTCTCTTTATTATTAATCTGGCTAGCAGTCTGTATATTTTGTTAATCTTTTCAAAAAACCAGCTCCTGGAATTATTGATTTTTTTGAAGGGATTTTTGTGTCTCTATCTCCTTCAGTTCTGCTCTGATCTTAGTTATTTCTTGTCTTCTGGTAGGTTTTGAGTTATTTTGATCTTGCTCCTCTAGCTTTTTTAATTTTTATGATATTGTGTTGATTTTAGACCTTTCCTTGCTCCTCATGTGGGCAATTATTGCTATAAATTTTCCTCTAGACACTGCTTTAAATGTGTCCCAGAGATTCTGGTACATTTTGTCTTTGTTTTCCTTGGTTTCAAAGAACATCTTTATTTCTGCCTTCATTTCATTGTTTATCCAGTTGACAATCAGGAGCACGTTGTTCAGTTTCCATGAAGCTGTGTGGTTCTGAGTTATTTCTTAATTTTAATTTCTAATTTGATTGCCCTGTGGTCTGAGAGACTGTTTGTTATGTTTTCTGTTCTTTTGCATTTGCTGAGGAGTGATTTACTTCCAGTTATGTGGTCAATTTTAGAGTAGGTGTGATGTGGTGCTGAGAAGAATGTATATTCTGTGCATTTGGGGTGGAGAGTTCTGCAGACGTCTATTAGGTCTGCTTGGTCCAGATCTGAGTTCAAGTCCTGGATATCCTTGTTAATTTTCTGTCCCGTTGATCGGTCTAATATTGACAGTAGGGTGTTAAAGTCTCCCGCTATTGTTGTGTGGGAGTCTAAATCTCTTCGCAGGTCAATAAGAACTTACTTTATGTATCTGGGTGATCCTATATTGGGTATTTATATATTTAGGATTGTTAACTCTTCCTGTTGCATTGATCCTTTTATCATTATGTAATGCCCTTTTTTGTCTCTTTTGATCTTTGTTGGTTTAAAGTCTATTTTATTGGAGATTAGGATTGCAACTCCTGCTTTTTTTGCTCTCCATTTGCTTGATAAATCTTCATTCATCCCTTTATTTTGAGCTTTTGTGTGTCCTTGTATGTAAGATGGGTTTCCTGCATAGAGCACACCAATGGGTTTTGACTTTTTATCGAATTTGCCAGTCCGTGTCTTTTGATTGGGGCATTTAGCCCGTTTACATTTAAGGTTAATATTGTTATGTGTGAGTTTGATCCTGCCATTTTGATGCTAGCTGGTTGTTTTGCCCGTTAGTTGATGCAGTTTCTTCATTGTGCCGATGCTGTTTACCATTTGGTATGTTTTTGGAGTGGCTGGTACTTGTTGTTCCTTTCTATGTTTAGTGCTTCTTTCAGGAGTTCTTGTAAGGCAGGCTTGTTGGTGAGAAAATCTCTCAGCAATTGCTTGTTTGTAAAGGATTTTCTTTCTTCTTCAATTATGAAGCTTAGTTTGGCTGGATATGAAATTCTATGTTGAAAATTCTTTTCTCTAAGGATGTTGAATATTGGCCTCCACTGTCTACTGGCTTGTAGGGTTTCTGCCAAGAGATGCACTGTAAGTCTGATGGTCTTCCCTTTGTGGGTAACCAGACCTTTCTCTCTGGCTTCCCTTAGCATTTTTCCCTTCATTTCAAGCCTCGTGAAGCAGATGATTATGTGCCTTGGGGTTGCTCTTCTTGGGGAATTCCTTTGTGGTGTTCTCTGTATTTCCTGGACTTGAATATTGGCCTGCCTTACTAGGTTGGGGAAATTCTCCCGGATAATACCCTGAAGAGTGTTTTCCAGTTTGGATTCATTCTCTCCGTCACATTCAGGTACACCTATCAAATGTAGGTTAGGTCTTTTCACATAATCTCATATTTCTTGGGGACTTTGTTCATTTCTTCTCATTCTTTTTTTTAATCCAATCTTGCCTTCTCATTGGATTTAATTGAGTTGATCTTCAATCTCATATCCTTTCTTCTACTTGGTCAATTTGGCTATTGAAACTTGTGTATGCTTTGTGAAATTCTCGTGCTGTGTTTTTCAGCTTCATCAGGTCATTTATATTCTTCTCTAAGTAGTTGATTCTTGTTAGCATTTCATTAAACTTTTTTTCAAGTTTCTTAGTTTCTTTGCATTGGGTTAGAACATGTTCTTTTAGCTCAGAGAAGTTTCTTATTACCCACCTTCTGAAGCCTGTTTCTGTCAATTAATCAGACTCATTCTCCATCCAGCTTTGTTCCTTTGCTGGTGAGGAGTTGTGATCCCTTGGAGGAGGAGGGGCATTCTGGTTTTGGGTGTTTTCATCCTTTTCATTCTGATTTATTCCCATCTTTGTGGATTTATCTACCTGTGGTCTTTGTAGTTGGTGACTTTCCGATGTGGTCTCTGAGTGGCCATCCTTTTTGTTGATGATAAAGCTATTTCTTTCTGTTTTTTAGTTTTCCTTCTAACATTCAGGCCCATCTGCTGTAGGACTGTTGGAGGTCCACTCCAGACCCTGCTTGCCTGGGGATCACCTGTGGCAGCTGCAGAACACTAAGTGTTTCTGCCAGTTTCTTCTTCTGTTATCTTAGTCCCAGAAGGATACCTGCCAGATGTCAGCATGAGATCTCCTTTTTGAGTTGTCTCTTTGAATATATGGGGGTCAGGGAGCTGCCTAAGGAGATAGTCTGTCCCTTATCAGAGCTCAAGTGCTGAGCTGTGAGCTCTGTTGTTCTGTTCAGAGCTGCTGGGCAGGTAAGTTTAAGTCTGCTGCACTGGAACTCATAACTGCCTTTTTTCCCAGGTGCTCTGTCCTGGGAAGGTGGGCCTTTATTTATAAGTTCCTGTCATGCTGCTGCCTTTTCTTAGAGCTGCCCTGCCCAGCAAGGAAGTAGCCTAGTCACAGTCTGCCTGCAGAGGTGTTGCTGAGCTGCCATGTGCTCTGCCCAGCTGCTGTGTGAACTTCCTTGTGGTTTTGTTTATAGTAGTATAGTTAGAACTGCCTTGGTAATGGCAGTTCTGACTATACCACTATAAACAAAATACCTCAGTAATGGCGGACTGCCTCTGTAATGGCGGATTGCCTCAGTAATGGCAGACTGCCTCAGTAGTGGCATACTGCCCCAGTAATGCTGGACTGCCTTTGTAATTGTGGACTGCCTCGCTAATGGAGGGCTGCCTTAGTAATGGCAGACACCCTTCCCTCCCACAGAGCTGGACCATCTGGGGACCAGCTGTGCTTGCTGTGAAACTCTCAATTCAGAGCTTTTCAGATTTCTGGTCTTTGTGAGTGTGGGACCTGCTGAGCCAGATCACCTGGCTCCCTGTTTCAGCCCCCTTTATTTCAGTTGAATGGGTGGCTCTGTCTCCCAGATGTTCCAGGTGCCAGTTGAAACAGCCACCCAGGTTTATGTGAGATTTTATGCGGAGACCCACCGTATCAGCTGAAACAGCCTTGTTGCAAATTCATGGCACTTTTCAGCCTGGGAATCTCCTGATCTGTGGGCAGTAATAACTTGTTTGGAAATGCAGTGATCACTCACCCTCTGCATTGGTCTTGCTGGGAACTGCACTCCAGAGCTGTTCCTATTTGGCCATCTTCACATTTTCTAGAAAGCATGCAATTTTAAAAAAATTATTATGCTTTAAGTTCTGGGATACATTGTGCAGAATATGGAGGTTTGTTACATAGGTATACACGTGCCTTGGGGGTTTGCTGCATCCATCCCTCCATCATCTACATTAGGTATTTCTCCTAATGTTATCCCTCCCCAATCCCCCCTACCCCTGTTATTCCTCTCCTAGCTCCCCCACCCCCTGACAGGCCCCTGTGTATGATGTTCCCCTCCCTGTGTCCATGTGTTCTCATTGTTCAACACCCACTTATGAGTGAGAGCATGCAGTGTTTGGTTTTCTGTTCTTGTGTCAGTTTGATGAGAATGATGTTTTCCAGCTTCATATATGTCCCTGCAAAGGACATGAACTCATCCTTTTTTATGGCTGCATAGTATTTCATGGTGTATATGTGCCACATTTTCCTTATCCAGTCTATCTTTGATGGGCATTTGGATTGGTTCCAAGTCTTTGCTATTGTAAACAGTGCCACCCATAATAAACATATGTGTGCCTGTGTCTTTATAATAGAATGTTTTATAATCCTTTGGGTATATACCCAGTAATGGGATTGCTGGGTCAAATGGTATTTCTATTAAATCCTTGAGGAATCACCACACTGTCTTCTACAATGGTTGAACTAATTTACACTCCTACCAACAGTGTAAAAACATTCCTATTTCTCCATATCCTCTCCAGTATCTGTTGTCTCCTGATTTTTTAATGATCTCCATTCTAACTGACATGAGATGGTATCTCAATGTGGTTTTGATTTGCATTTCTCCAGTGATGATGAATTTTTTTTCATATGGTTTCTTGGTTGCATAAATGTCTTGTCTGTTCGTATCCTTTGACCACTTTTTGATGGTTTTCTTTTTTTTATTTGTTTTAGTTCTTTGTAAACTCTGGATATTAGCCATTTATCAGATGGGTACATTGCAATTTTGTTTTTTCCCATTCTTTTGGTTGCCAGTTCACTCTAATGATTGTTTCCTTTGCTGTGCAGAAGCTCTTAAGTTTAATTAGATCCCATTTGTCTATTTTGGCTTTTGTTGCCATTGCTTTTGGTGTTATAGTCATGAAGTCCTTTCCTGTGCCTATGTCCTGAATGGTATTGTCTAGGTTTTCGTCTATGGTTTTTATGGTGTTAGGTGTAATGTTTAAATCTTTAATCTATCTGAAGTTAATTATTGTATAAGGTATAAGAAAGGATCCAGTTTCAGCTTTCTGCATATGGCTAGCCAGTTTTTCCAACACCATTTATTAAATATTAAATCCTTTCCTCATTGCTTTGTCAGGTTTGTCAAAGATCAGATGGTTGTGGATGTGTGGTGTTACTTCTGAGGCCTCTGTTCTGTTCCATTGGTCTATATCTCTGTTTTGGTACCAGTACCATGCTGTTTTCATTACTGTGGCCTTGCAGTATAGTTTGAAGTCAGGCAGCATGATGCCTCCAGCTTTATTTATTTATTTATTTTTTCTTGTTTAGTATTGTTTTGGCTATACGGGCTCTCTTTTGGTTCCATATGATTTTTGAGTTGGTTTTTCTCCAATTCTATGAAGAAGGTCAATGGTAGCTTGATGGGGATAGCATTGAATTTATAAATTACTTTGGGTACTATGGCCATTTTCACAATATTGATTCTTCCAAACCATAAACATGGAATGTTTTTCCATCTCTCTCTGTTCTCTCTTATTTTCTTGAGCAGTATTTTATAGTTCTCCTTGAAGACATCCTTTACATCCTTGTTGGTTGTATTCCTAGGTATTTTATTTTCTTTGCAGTGATTGTGAATGGGAGTTCACTCGTGATTTTCCTGTTTGCTTTTATTGGTGTGTAGGAATGCTTGTGATTTTTGCACATTGGTTTTGTATCCTGAGACTTTGCTGAAATTGCTTATCAGCTTGAGGAGATTTTGGTCTGAGACAATGGAGTCTTCTAAATATACAATCATGTCGTCTGCAAATAGAGACAATTTGACTTCCTCTTTTCCTAATTGAGTATATTTCTTTTTCTTGACTGGTTGCCCTGGCCAGAACTTCCAATACTATATTGAATAATTGGAGGGGTGACAGAGAGCATCCTTGTCTTGTGCCAGTTTTCAAAGGGAATGCTTCCAGTTTTTGCCCATTCAGTATGATATTGGCTGTGGCTTTGTCATAAATAGCTCTTATTATTTTGAGGTATATTCCATCGATATCTAGTTTATTAAGAGTTTTTAGCATAAAGGGCTGTTGAATTTTGTCAAAGTCATTCTCTGCATCTATTGAGATAATCATGTGGTTTTTGTCTTTGGTTCTATTTATGTGATGGATTACATTATAGATTTACGTATATTGAACCAACCTTGCATCCCTGGGATGAAGCTCAGTTGATCTTGATGGATAAGCTTTTTGATGTACTGTTGGATTCGGTTTGCCAGTATTTTGCTGAGGTTTTTCTCAATGTTCATCATGAATATTGGCCTGAATTTTCTTTTTAGTTGTGTCTTTGCCAGGTTTTAGTATCAAGATGATGTTGGTCTCATAAAATGAGTTAGGGAGGATTCCCTCTTTTTGTATTGTTTGGAATAGTTTCAGAAGGAATGGTCCCAGCTTCTCTTTATACCTTTGATAGAATTAGGCTGTGAACCTGTCTGGTCCTAGAGTTTTTTTTTTTTTTGGGGGGCGGGTGGTGGTGGTAGGCTATTAATTGCTGCCTCAACTTCAGATCTTGTTATTGGTCAACTCAGGGATTCATCTTCTTCCTGGTTTAGTCTTGGCTGGTTTTTTGAAATGATCAACAAAATAGATAGACAGCTAGCCAGACGAATAAAAAAGAAAAAGGAATCAAATAGATGCGATAAAAAATGATAAAGGGGATATCATCACCAATTCCACAGAAATACAGACTACCATCAGAGATTAGTACAAACACCTCTATGCATATAAACCAGCAAATCTAGAAGAAGTGGATAAATTCCTGGCTCTTACACCATCCCAGGAAAGTATGGAGTTTTAATGTTATCTTCCCATCTCAGTTTCCTTTATTAACATCTTGTTTCAGTGTTGTACATTTGTTAAATTGATGAATCAATATAGGTTTATTCTTAGTGAAGTCCATAGTTTACATGAAGGTTCACATTTTATGTTATATTGTGGGATTGAGGAATGCATAATGTCATGTATCCACTATTATAGCATCATCCATATCCCCCCAGCAACGATTGATATTTAACTGTTTCTTTAGATTTTTTTTTTTCTACAGTGTTATGTCTTTGACATTATATAATTTGTAGCCTTTTTAGACTGGGTTCTTTTACTTACCAATATGTTTGTAAGTTTTCTTTATGTTTTTGCTTGATAGCTCATTTTAAAAAAATCACTACACAGTATTCCATTGTATAGATGCACCACAGTTTGCTTATTCATTCATGTATTGATGTACTTCTTACAAGATTTGGCAATTATGAATAAAGCTGCCATAAGCATTGATTTGCAGGCTTTCTTTGGATATTTTTTCAACTCATTGGGTAAAAATGTGATTGCTGGATTGTATGTATAGCTTTATAAGAAACTGACAAATTGCCTTCCGAAAGGGCTGTACCATTTCACATTACCACCAGCAATGAATAAGAGCTCCTTCGTTCCACATCATCATCAGCAGTAACATTATCAGTGTTTTGGATTTTGGCTACTCTAAAAGGTATGTGGTGCTACTCATAGTTATTTTAATTCTTAATTCCCCGATGATACGTGATGTTTTACATCTTTTTATGGGCTCATCTTCCACCTGTATATCTTTCATGAGTTGTCCACTTCTGAATTTTGCCCATTTTAAAATTGGCTTGTTTTCATATTGAGATTTAAGAGGTTTGTTTTTAAAAAAGTATGTTTTAGATACAACTTTTTTTTTTAATCAGACATATGTTTTGCTCAGTTTATAGCCTCTGTTTCCATTTACTTTTTACTTAACTTTTCAAGGCCTTTGTTTTCTCATTGGTAAAAATAGGTATAATAATAGAATCCCATACAATTATATTGAAGTTTATATCAATTAAGATTCAATTCTTTAAAACCACTTTGGGTATTTTAAATGGTAAGACATGTAATACAGATTAATTATGTGCTTATAAAATTGTTGAAACAACTAGACAGCAAGCACTAGGCTGAACTGCCAGGATATCCTCTGAAAACAAAACTGTTAATTGGCCTGTCAAGAGAGTTGCTTCCTCTGCCACACATAAGAATGTAGGGAGTCAAGAGGCTGCCACTGGAACCATGTGCCAATAGCTCACTAAAATATAGGATTTAGGAGCTTGTAATAGCCCCTGTTACCACCACTCCCACTGCTACATCTATAACTGCTGAGGATTGGGAAAATGAGCCCAGTTGCTATTGCTCCAATTCCTTATCAATATCTAAAAAGCTGTGGGCATTGGCTTCTTTATAGCTTCACTTGTCAGAAGAAAATATGCTGAAAGCCACAGGTATGTGATCTTCATTTTACTTCTGCTTTCCAGATTTCAGGGGAGTGCTTTTAATTGGTGAAACCTACTTTGTAAACCTAATGTGTTTTGTTAGTTGCAAAGAAATTCTGGGAATATACTTTTAAACTTTCCAATGTTTGTAATAAAGCAAGAAAAAAATAGAAGAAGGTGGGAAAAAGTGCTGAATGCCATTATACACATACTATATCTAGCTCAACAATTAAATGAGGTAGGTTATCCTTGAGGCACTCAATCAGTTTTCATGATTTTAGCTCATTTTGTGACCCATGAAATAAGTCATGAATTTTCCTACTACCATAAATTAAAAATCTAAAGTTCCTGATGCCAGATCTTTAAATGTACCACATATTTAAATGTTCCACAATTCCTTCAGGAAGGTGTATAATGTCTCTTTCAGAATGTCCCCAACAAAGTAAGATTTAGTTTGGTGTTGTGTCTCACGTTGTCATTTTTTGCTAACTTATTCACCTTTGGAATTGTCTGAATTTGGTTCCTATTACTCCATTTTCTTGATTTTGAATTCTGAAACCCTTTTCACTTTTTTTTTTTTATCCTGACCCCTTAAATCTAGACCTTCACTTTGCTTCTTTCCTCTTGCTTACAAGCCAGAACCACTGCTTTTCTGGTATTGATTTGTGATCTGATCCTGGTTTGGGTATTACTATTGCATATCTGTGACCCACCTTTATGACCACATTATGGCAGCACCTTAATCCTTTTGTATTTCTTTATTTAGACAAGTTTCTATTTGTAGATGTAACATATTGGAAATTTTGAAGTCAATTTTTTTTTTTTTTTAAGATTGTGTCTTGCGCTGTCACCCAGGCTGGAGTGTAGTGACATGATCTCAGCTCACTGCAGGCTTTGCCTCCCGGGTTCAAGTGATTCTTGGGCCTAAGCCCCTTGAGTAGCTAGAATTCATGGGCACATCATCACGCCCAGCTAATTTTTGTATTTTTAGTAGAAACATGGTTTCATCATGTTAGCCAAGCTGGTCTCAAACTCCTGGCCCCAAGTGATCCACCTGCCTCAGCCTCTCTAAGTGCTGGAATTACAGGTGTGAGCTACCGTGCCTGGCTTGAAGCCTAGTTTAAGGTATCAAATACTTTATATTTTGTCTACAAGTCAAAATCTTTTATCTTCCTAGGCAATTTTAAAGCAATGCATATTTTATAAGATAGTTAATTGACAACACTTCGACTTATACATATTTGAACCATCAGTATGCTTGAAAATGGCCATTTAGGAGTCTATAAACCTCCAGCATGTTATTTTTCTTAGAAGCAGGTTGTTCTAAGTGAATTAATTTATCTTTCCATGTTCAAAGTTTGGTTTTAAACTTGACACTTTGAATATAGAAAAGGTTTTCTTTGATTTTGGGAATTTTCCCACCTCTCATATCTAATTTAAGAAACAGAGAGCATTTTTTTTTTCCCTTTCAGCTACCCATACTTACAAGTTTCAAAATAAATGATGGTTGTGGGAAAGCCAACAGTCAGTAAACATATAAATATGCTTTTAAAAAAGTATTTTGTCCTCTTTTCCTGATCTTTAGAATGTTTGCTTCTGTATTTTGGATGAATATTTACTTTGTTTTAATTTATTTATTTAATAGGACTCTGTTTACTGAAACAGAAACTCCATAGGATTTCTTAATTCAGAAACTGAGAAATAAATAATAGTGTTAGCCACTTTCTACAGGTGATTTCATTTTAGCTGTTGCAGGACAGGAAGCAATAATATATGGAAGAAAGGATGGAAGGAAGGATGGAAGGAAGGAAGGAAGGAAGGAAGGAAGGAAGGAAGGAAGGAAGGGAGGGAGGGAGGGGAGGGGAGGGGAGGGAAGGAGAGGGGAGGAGAGGGGAGGAGAGCGGGAGGGAAAAGAAAAGAGGAAGAAAGAAGAAGAAAAAGAAGGAGGAGGAAAGAAGAAGAAACAAGAAAAGAAGAAAGAAGAATGAAAAGAAAGAAGAAGAAAGAAAGAAGGAAGAAGAAGAAAGAAGAAAAGAAAAAGAAGAAAGAAGAAAAAAAGAAGAAAGAAGAAAAGAAAAAGAAGAAAGACGACGACGACAACAACTTGAAGATACACAGATATACAGAAGGAAGAAGGCCAAATAAAGATGAAGGCAGATAATGGAGTGATCAATCTGCAGCCAAGGGAGCCCAAGGGCTGCCAGTCACCTCTAGAAGCCAGGAGACAGGCCTACAACAAAATCTCTCTAGGAGTTCCCAGAAGGAATCAACTCTGCCCATACCTTGACTTAGGACTTCCAGCCTCCTGAACTGTTAGAGAACCAATTTCTGTTGGTTTAAGCCACTCAGTTTTTGTTAATTTTTTATGGCTGCCCTAGGAAACTAATAGAGCAGTTAATTCTCTCCTTTAAAATGAATCAGTGGGAGAAAAGCAAGAGAAAGTTTTGTTATTTTTACCTTATCTCTCTGATACTGTTAATGATTTGTCATACGGAGAAAGAATTATTTGTATATATATCACATGTATCTGAAAAGAATAATCAAACTTCTAACTATAAAAACTAAAATAGTCAATGGCGATAGTAAGATGCATTGGCTACAAGACTCATAAGACAAATGTTCCAACACATGTGATAAAGGTGACTATTTCACAAAGATTAGCTGGTTGATCAAGGTACAGAGCTTCAGAGAGCAACATGGAGTCAAGTGAACAAGTTGTAGAGTTAGAGATAACACAAATCTGGGCTAGGTGCACTGGCTCACGCCTGTAATTCCAGCCTCCTTGGAGGCTATTACAAATGATTGATATGATCCTTTCTTACCAGAAGTGACATTTAATTTGATATTTGATTTTTAATTTCTGATTCTTCTATAAATCAAGGAATCTGTACTTATTATGGGGTATAACCAGAGTGCTTGAAGAATCTTTTTTTTTTTTTTGAGATGGAGTCTCACTGTTTCACCCAGATCTTGACTCACCGCAACCTCCACCTCCTGTGTTCAACGATTCTTCTGCCTCAGCCTCCCAAATAGCTGGGACTACAGGCGCATGCCTCCATGCCCAGCTATTTTTTGTATTTTCAGTAGAGACAGGGTTTCATCATATTGGCCAGGCTGGTCTCGAACTCCTGACCTCGTGATCCACCTGCCTCAGCCTCCCAAAGTGTTGGGATTACAGGCATGAGCCCCGGCACCTGGCCTATTCTTAAAGAGAGAGAGGCAGAGTGAAACTTCTCCAGAAACATTAAGTGAAGAATGACAAACTAATATAATCAAGCATTTGTAATCACATCCTTTAATCAGAGAAAAGTTTTTTCAAGAAACAACTGCCTTATTGCAAGGCAAGGCAAGTCATTAATAATTACAAAGCAGCAATTATTTCAGGCCAGGCACAGTGGCTCAAGCCTGTAATTGTTGCACTTTGGGAGGCTGATCCAAGAGGATTGCTTGATCCCAAGTTCGAGACCAGCCTGGGGAACGTGGCAAGACCCCCATTTCTATAAAAAATAAAAGATAAAATAATAAAAATTAAGCTGGGCATGGTGGTGAGTGCCTATAGTCCTAGCTTTTAGGGAGGCTAAGACAGGAGGATTCCTCGAGCCGAGGAGTTTGAGACCAGCCAACAGAGAAATTTCATCTCAAAACAAAACAGTAACAACAACAAAAACCAGCCATTTTTGAAAACATACAATTGTGGAAATCAGATGCTCCTGCCAGCAGGTTTCATGTTGTTTTGGTTTGAAAAGGAAACTATGAAGGGACAAGGAAGGCTTAGTTTGGATTTCTGTAAAAATTCTAATCTTTTTCAAAGGAGAATTGTCCAATTAAAGTTGGAAAAATTACAATGCGCAATTATATATCCTCCTGCTGAACGTGAGACCTCCTTCTGTCCACAGCGGATTTCCCCTAAATGCTGTCATCCCTGATCATGGATCACAAATCCTAATGGTTCACCTTGATTCAGAGCCTCAATTGACCAAGTGCTGAAATCTGCCACCATCCAGCTCTGACAAAGGGACATTAAAGGCGAGTGCTGTCAGTATCCTATCGCCAAGACCATTTCCTCATTTCTCGAGTGGTATCATAGAGCATTTTATAGGAGCAATGAATGGAAATGGATCCTAGGGCACTCACTAAGATAGTATTCTGGACCAAAACTTCTAAGAATTTTTTTTGCCCCATAGACAGGGTCTCTGTCACCCAGGCTGGAGTGCAGCGGCATGATCATGGCTCACTGCAGTGTCCATCTCTCGGGCTCCGCAATCCTCCTGACTCAGCTTCTCCAGTAGCTGGGACTACAGGCACCCATCACCATGGCCCAACTAATTTTCATGATCTCTTGCAGAGACAGGATCACATTATGTTGCCTGGTCTGCTCTAGAACTCCTGGGTTTAAGTGATCCTGCCACCTAAGTCTCCCAAAGCGCTGGGATTACAGGCATGAGCCACTACACCAGGCTGAACATAATTTCTACTGCTAAATGTTATAATGCCCAATTATCTCAAGGGCTTTTTCCAGAGTTGCAATTACAATGATATCTACACAATTAAGCAATTATATTGGCCTGAATTTTCACTGTTCTTCTGTGTATAAAGAGATGATGAGGCAGGGCATAGTGGCTCACACTTGTAATCCCAGTACTTTAGGAGGCTGAGGTGGGCAGATCACCTGAGGTCGGGAGTTCGAGACCAGCCTGATCAACATGGAGAAACCCCATCTCTACTAAAAATACAAAAAAATTAGCTGGCTGTGGTGGTACATTCCTGTAATGCCAGCTACTCAGGAGGCTGAAGCAGGAGAACTGCTTGAACCCGGGAGGCAGAGGTTGCAGTGAGCTGAGCTCGTGCCATTGCACTCCAGCCTGGGCACCAAGAGTGAAACTCTGTCTCACAAAAAAAAAAGGAAAAAAAATGATGAAATTGGTTGTCTCAGGTCATGTCATGTGCAAGGCCAGTACTTAATCTCTCTACAAATAAACTCCTCAGTTTGTGATAAAGTTAAGGGACATATTGAAGAAGACAAATCTCTGCCTCATGTTTGCCTAGACTTTGAAACAGCCGTTTAACAGAACCCTTCTCCCTGGAACCACAGAGTAAGAAATACATCTCTAGATAATTAAAAACGAATAGTGGCTGGGTGCAGTGGTTCACACCTGTAATCCCAGCACTTTGGGAAGCCAAGGCAGGAGGATCACTTGTGGTCAGGAGTTCAAGACCAGCCTCACCAATATGGTGAAACCCCGTCTCTACCAAAAACACAAAAATTAGCCAGGAGTGATGGCGAGCGCTTCATCCCAGCTTCTCTGGAGGCTGAGGCAGGAGAATCATTTGAACCTGGGAGGCAGAGGTTGCAGTCAGCTGAGATTGTGCCACTGCACTCCAGCCTGGGCAACAGAGAAAGACTCTGTCGAAAGAGAAGAAAGAGAAAGAGAAAGAAGAGAAAGAAAGAGACAGAGGGAAAGAAAGGAAGAGAGAGAGAGAAAGAGATAGGGAGAGGAGAGACAGAAAGAGAAAGAGAGAAAGAAAAGAAAAAGAAGAAAGAAAGAATAATGCAAGCTAATAGTGAATTGACAGTGATCTATAATTAAGTTTTTAAATATGGTAATATTGAGGTCCCTTTTCTGTTGATACTCCTTAAGCTGCGTGCTTCTTTGATCATCTGAAGATGCTAATGAAGGCTTTATTTCACATTTTGAATTCTTACCTTCTCGTTTGACATTTATTGCTGCTGATGTAAAAGATGTTTCACCAATAATACAGGCTTGCTCTTCTCTATGTCATTTATATGTCTAAGAACTCATCACACTGTTAGAGCAGAGAGTAACAATATAAAATGATAAGGCAAACTAATATGGCTGGTGATGAACTGTTAATCTCTATTAAACATGTTTTAATAAATATCTATGTATTAGTTAACAACTACAAAGGAAAGACTTAAAATTAAAAAGAGTGTATTTTAAAGGCCCTACCTTCCTATTACCATAGCATCACTCATTTTTGTAGGGTTTGAGATGGGGCCTCACTCTGTAGCCCAGGCTGGAGTGCAGTGCTGCCATGCTAGCTCACTGCAGCCTTCAACTCCCAGGCTCAAGCGATCCTCCCTCCTCAGCCTCCCAGTAGCTAGGACTACTGGCACACACCACCACACCCAGCTAATTATTTGTTAGTAGAGACAAGGTCTCGCTATGTTTCCCAGGCTGGTCTTGAATTTCTGAGCTCAAGCTATCCTACCGCCTCAGCTCCCCAGAGTCCTGGAATGACAGGCGTGAGCCACCACATCCAGCCCTTTGTGTAGGCTTTTATTTGAAACAAAATTCCTTCTATATTGGTCATTAGGACACTTTCAGTTGCATAAAATAAAACACAACTCAGAATGATATAAACAATCAGGACATTTGTCACAAGGATTAAAATCCAGAGGTATACCTTCCACAGAGCTGCTTAACTTAGCAGTGATGATATCATCAAACATCCAACGCTTTCTTTTCTAGGGTGACCAACTCGTCCCAGTTTTCTGGGACTTTCCTGGTTTTAGCACTTCAAATGAGATGTCCTGAGAACCCCCTTAGTCCAAGACAAACCTAGATGGTTGGTCACCCTGTGAGCCTTTCCATCCTCAGGGTGCTAGCTTTGGTCCTGGGGCCTGTGCTCTCATTGCTAAAAATGACTACATCAGCTCGAGTTCTCTTCAAATTCATTCAGAGACAGAAAAGGCTATTTCTCTTTGTGTACCTCTATTTTAAAGCTTTCAACTGTCCTAGAAACTGTCCAACAGATTTCCCCAGACGTCCCATTGGTCGGAACTGCCTGACACCCCTTTTCCTCAACCAGACATTGGCCAAGGAAAGGGATTGGCAGGACAAGTGTACCCTAATCAACACTCAGCTGCCTGGGGCTGTGGACCTTCCCCAAGCAGTGGTGGGGAAGACAAGAGAGAGGCCAAGGCAGGAGGACTGCTTCAGACCAGGAGTGTGAGACCAGCCTGGGTAATATAATAAGACCTCTGTCTCTATAAAAGATACAAAACTTAGCCAGCCGTAATGGTGCATGCCTGTAGTCTTAGCTACCGGGAGGCTGAGGTGGAAGGATTGCTTGAGTGCAGGAGTTCAAGGCTGCAGTGAGCTATGATGGTGCCACTACACTCTAGCCTGGGCAACAGAGCAAGGCACTATCACAAGGAAAGGAAACCCAAGAAAGGTTCTGGTAGGTGATGATGGATTTGGACAGTGTCTGTGGAGCAGACATTGCTGATTGCCTGTGAGTTCCATCTTTTTAGTTTTGGCTCCCTCCCCATCCCTGTTGACTCCTTGGGGTAAGGAGAACTCTTTCCCCTTCACGTTTTAGGATGCCTGGGGGAGGGAAGGATAGGGGCCTTGCATAATTTGGAAAGCCTTCCCTGGTGATTCTGAGGTTTTTTTTTTTTCTACTACACATCGTGATTATAAGCCCCAATAACAGAAGCTAGACTCCCATGCTTTCAGATAAATGGTGCTGATATTTCTGGAGTCTCACTTCTCCAGAATATCAGACTCCAGCTTTGCAGATCTGAGATTTTTTTTTTTTATAAATGAAAACCTGTTGGGTTCTACTTTTACCTACATCTGAAATGTCACCAGTTAACCTAGTATCAAAGTAGGGAGTGTGGTGGGTACACGGCAGGCGTTTTCTGTATGATCTGGTGCTTATTAGGTGAGCTATCTTAATGTTTACATCATAGCAAGCTACTCAATACAAACTTCACTAGCACAACCACCAATTTATCTAACAAGTGCCCCTCACTGGAGGGAACATTCCACCTTGCCTTCCAGAGCCAGCGAGATTCATTTAGAATTCATTTTCAATTTTCTCCCAGATTCTCAATAGCCAAAACATTGAATTTAAGCCTCAATGCCCCCAAGCTGCAGCATTTCAAAGACAGACTGAAGTAGCGTCTAAGTTTCCGTTTTTTTTTTTTTTTAAAGGTGTCAAACATTAAAGTGAGCCATTTTTCTGCCTAAACTGGTAGATATCTTTGTGAGACTTAAAAATGACTGAAGCAACACCTTCAATATTTTCCATGAACAGCAATACAGTGACCCCGTTAGTTGCTTTTTCAGTATGTCTGTGCTGAAGATTTTTATCTGCACACACTCCCCCTCTACAGAGGACCTTACTGCCACATCTGCCATATCACATCAACAGTAGTGAATGTTCTTTGCAAATGCAAATATTTGTAAAATATCCTCAGAGTAGGTGGGGACAGGGTTCGCTGATAGTTTAGAATAATTACAGGGGCTCTATGCGCAAATGTCAACACAGAAAAAAATTAGCAGAAAATGGGGCAAAGTGACAATACAAATGGCCATATTCCCTATTATCACTTGCTGTACATCTCACAAGACAGCCGATTCTCCGCTCTGTATGGGTTCCAGCATCCAGTGATTTATTGGGTAATTCAGCATTTGCTAGTATGTCTTGTGCTAATTAAATGCATCGCACTCTATTCAGAAATGTCACAATTGATTTGTCTTCTACAAGCACTGACTTTATTTCAATCTTCTGAAAAAGATTTTATGAGCCCCAGATAACTTATCCTGGCACATTCATCTCCGGGGTAGCTTCTGCAAGTGGGGGCAGTAAGAAAGGAAACCCCCAGCGAACATTCAATACCAATATCTTTGCGGACGTCTTATTTATCCATCATATGCCATGTATCTGAGTAATAACATAAGTATAGCAAAATTACAAACTGTCCCATTAGCCTATAAAAGCATTTATACATGACAGAAGTTAATGTGAAATGATACTGGCAGAACTTATTGGATGCTGCTAGATCAATCCCAGAAAACATGTACTTCCAAAGTGGGTTATTTATTATGAGGTGTTTACTTATTCACAAATTGATTTTGATGAAATCTAGCTATTAACTAACTTGCATACGAGAGGAAATCTCATAATGTCATTTCAGGGGCAGGGAGTGGAGAGAAGAAAATACAACTTAATGGAGATTTTAAGAGATTTAACCATCTCACAGTCACGTAGAATAACAAAGGTGGGGGAAGACAAACCAACCAGCTGTTGTTTTTTTTTTTTTTTTTTTTAACTCAGGGTGGATTTCCCTGGCTGCCCTTCACCTTCTGAACCTAGTCGCAGCTCCACGTTCAGTGTGCTCTTTAAGGATCAGCTACAGGAAAAATATCCAGGTTAGTCCAGGGGAAATTAAAATTCAGCTTCAAACATCCACTGCTTATGAATTGATAATCGTGCCACAGAAAAAGAAAGACGACCACATATGTCCCATTGGAAAAGAATGATTACTGCAAATACGAGACACGGAAAAGATTACTCAAAGAGGAGCCGCTATGCAGTCTTCAGCAGGGAAATTTTAGAAGGCATTTTCCTGTAAATTTGCAACTCACTAGTATGGATTACTCCATGTGTCTATTTATGTTAATGTTTGTGTTTGACTGTAAAACTGCATCCCTGAATAGTATCAACTTTCAGGGTCCATTTGGTCTTCTATTCAAGACATACCTTTTTTCCTTTGAAACTAACTAGAAAGCTAATTATTAGGGCAGAGCTCTTTGCAGAGTTCAAGTAGGTGTCTTATTAAAATGGCCATTGCCTTTCAGTTCCTACGTATTATAGAGAAAGTCACTAAGTGAGACTAATTAAGTTATTCAGAGGTCTTTACCATCCGCCATCTCACCCAGCTTCTAAAACAGTGCAATCAAATATTTTTCACATCACTCCTTGAGATTTGGTTTGTGAATAACTAAATAATCCACAAATGTCAACTGGAAAATTCTTCAGCAAAAATACAAAAGGAAAGTATAAGTCAACAGTTTACTAATTTCTCATGCCTCTCAACTTTAAAGTATACTATTCTTTTCACTTAATAGAATAGAAAACCAAGATGCAGATACCTTAGGTCACCATACTTCATACTTCAAAGTATATAGAGCTGCAAAATGGCAGAACTGAAATGAAAAACCAAAAAACAGCCTTCTAACTCTAATTTCCACCTTTTCGCACCATCGCACAGTAGAAACTGTTATAGGTCACTATACAAACAAAATCAAAGCATTATCAAGAAAGATGGGCCAGGCGTGATGGCTCATGCCTGTAATGCCAACACTTTGGGAGGCCGAGGTGGGCAGATCACTTGAAGTCAGGAGTTCGAGACCAGCCTGGCCAACATGACAAAACCCCATCTCTACTAAAAATACAAAAATTAGCTGAGAGCAGTGGCCTGTGCTTGCAATCTCAGCTACTCAAGAGGCTGAGGCAGGAGAATCGCTTGAGCCCAGGAAGCGGAGGTTGCAGTAAGTCGATGTCACACCACTACACTCAAGCCTGGGCAACACAGCGACACTCCATCTCAAAACAAAAAAGAAAGAAAAAATAAAGATGGATTAACCCAATTCTCAATTATTTAATATCATATCTTCTTTAAAAAATATTTTTTATGTACAGATGGGGCCTCATCATGTTGCCCAGGCTGGTCTGAAACTCCTAAGCTCAAGCAATTTTCCCACCTCAGCCTCCCAAAGTGCTGGGATTAAAGGCATGAGCCACCATGCCGAACCTAATAGTCTATCTTCTTAAACACCAAGGTGCAATGGATGATGGGGTGTGCTGCCCAGATCTCCCCATCAGAATTGAAGGCCTCACTCCCAACTGCTGGAAATGTTGGCAAAGGAAACCCCAGCACTGTCCCGTTTCAGGAAGTGCCCTTAATCAAAGGTTGCATGCTTCCAGAGGGCAGCCCATTTCCCCTAACTGCCCCAAAGAGGACTGGAAAGTCTCGACTCTTTGCCTTAAGGTGGGTTGACACAGAAGACATCTCAGTTTAGAAGTCCCTGTGGCAATCACTGAGGTATCTATTATGGCTGCCGTTGCAGCTGGACTTCCCCATTAATCCGGTTTGACTTCCCTACCTCTCTTACATGTTAATTTCCTAATCAACCTCCTACACACTCATCTCCATCTGAGAACCTGTTTACTATTAAATGGGGCTTCTGAAAATAAGCATCAGACTAAGCCCAAAAAGCAAAGAATTTCACATTTTGAGTGCACTAAAAATAATGCAAATATGTTTTTGAAAGAATATGTTTTACTAATTATTATTTACCTATTTTTAGTTATTCATACTTATTACTCATTCTAAAATTAGGTGTGATAATTATTTGAATTGTAGGTTCACAAGAAATAAAACAATTCATATGCATTGTAACAGATTAAAAATACAAATAGGTTTCAGAGTTCAGATAAATGTTTTCTTTTTTGTTTGTTTTTTGAGATGGGGTCTTGCCATGTTTCTCAGGCTGGTCTTAAAGTTCTGAGTTGAAGTGGTCTTCCAGCCTCAGCCTCCAAAGTGCTAGAATCACAGGCATGTGCCACTATACCTTGCAAAACATATGCTTTTGTCACCCATATAAAACATAAAAAGTAGTTTGGCTCTGTGGCTAATGCCTGTAATCCCAACACTTTGGGAGGCCAAGGCAAGTGGATCACCTGAGGTCAGGAGTTTGAGACCATCCTGATCAATATAGTGAAATCTCTTCTCTAATAAAAATAAAAAAATTAGTCGGGCATGGTGGCATGTGCCTGTAGTCTCAGCTACTTGGGAGGCTGAGACAGGAGAATGGCTTCAAACCCAGGAGACAGAGGTTGCAATGAGTCAAGATCCTGCCACTGCACTCCAGCCTGGGCAACGGAGTAAGACTCCATCTCAAAAATAACTTGAAAAGTGATTTTAATCAAAATTTATAAAAATTATAAAATTTAAATTGAAAACATACTTTTCTTTAAACTCAGCATAATAATACCAAAAAAAAGAGAGATGGAAATAATCATCTAAATAAACCCCCAGAAAGCACTTGCGGAAATTCAATACTTATTCATGATAACAAAGAAACATTTACCAAAATACAAACAGAAGGGACTTCTTTAATCTGACAATGTCTCCCCAAAATCCATAGTTAATTGTGAAATATTCAAAGCTTTTCCCAAGTTGAGAAAAAGACAAAGATGCTAATAGCAATTTTATTAAAAATTATATGGGTCTAGCTAGTGTAATAAGGCAAGAAAAATAAACTATGCATTAGAACTAGAAAGCAAAAAACCAAATTGCTCAATATTTGCAGTTAAAATGATTTTCACAGACAACACACAAAATAAAGTTAGATTATTAGAAATACGAAATAAATTCAGCAAGATCACTGGTTCCAAGATTAGTGTATAAAAATTATGTTTCTAAAGATCAGCAACAAAAAATTGAGTTTAAAAAATTATACTATTTAAAATAACATCAACTAACATAAGAAGCTGGAGATAAATCTAGAAAATGGTATATAAAATTTCAACACCAAAAACCATAAGATGCTATTGAGAGAAATTAAACAAGATTTAAGTAAATGGATAAATATATTTATGGTTTGTAAGAGCAATATTATAAAGGTTTCAGTTAATGAAGCTAAACATATACCTTCTTTATGATCCAGCCATTCTACTCCTAGATACTTATGTAAAAAAATAAAAACATATCCACAGAAAGACATTTATGAATGCTCATACCAGCTTTACTTGTAATAGACAAAAACTAGAAACAACTCAAATATTCATTAACAGCAAAGTGAATAAACAAATTGCGGTATGTTTATACGCTGGAATTCTAATGAACAACCAAAAAGAACAAACCAATTATAGACACAACAAAAAGGCTGCATCTCAAAAACGTGATGAATAGAAAACTAGACATAAGAATAAATAGGTTGGGTGCAATGGTTCACACCTGTAATCTTAGCACTTAGGGAGGCTGAGGCGGGTAGATCCCTCGAGCCCAGAAGTTCGAGACCAGCCTGGGCAACATACAGAGATCCTGTTTTTACAAAAAAATTTTAAAATTTAGCTGGATATGGTGTCACACACCCAAGTAGTAGGATGTCCTAGCTACTTGGGAGGCTAAAGCAGGAGAATTTCTTGACCCAGGAGTTCAAGACTGCGGGGAGCAATGATCGTGCCACTGCACTCCAGCCTGGGCAACAGACAGGTTTATATATATGTATACTTTTTTTTTTTTAATTTTTATTTCAATAGCTTTGGGGGTATAAGTGGTTTTTGGCTACATGGATCAATTGTATAGTGTAGAGTTTGAGGAGAGTTTCTTTTTCTTTTTTTGGAGATAGAGTCTTTCTCTGTTGCCCAGACTGGAGTTCCATGGAGTAGTGGAATCTCGGCTCACTGCAAGCTCCACCTCCCAGGTTCAAGCAATTCTCCTGCCTCAGCTTCCAGAGTAGCTGGGATTACCGGCCTGCACTACAACATCCGGCTAATTTTTGTATTTTTAGCAGAGATGGAGTTTTGCAATGTTGGCCAGGCTGGTCTCCAACTCCTGGCCTCAGGTAATCCACCTGCCTTGGCCTCCCAAAGTGCTGGGATTACAGGTGTGAGTCACTGTGCCCCACCTGAAGTCTGAGCTTTTAGTGCCTCTGTTACCGACAGGTCTCTTCAGACACTGTATCAAAAAAATTTAAAAGAATAAATACTGTAAATTTCCATTTATATTAAATTCTAGAACAGGCAAAACTAATCTGTAGTGACAAAGCAGATCAGTTTATGCCTGGGGCTGCTGAGGAGAGGAGTTAGGCAGGGGAGAGAACTTGGTGTGATGGAAATGTCCTTTAACTTGATCGTCAAGATGATTACACAGTCATATACAATTTTCAAAACTCAAACTATACACTTAAAATGGGTGCAATAAATTTTATTTCAAAAGTCAAAAATTTTTTAAATTACCATTTACAGGCATGCACAGAATGAGAACTCATTCTACCTAAACTCAGTGTACTCAGAAGATGTATAGCAAAGGAACAAAGAGATCTTGCAAATTTTAGATGGATATTTAAAATTCTGTATCAGGAGTCTAGCAAAAAGTAGAAAGAGATGATATACTCAAATTAGGTCATTTGAGGACAATTTACTAAAGGGGTTATTTAAAAGACACAAGAGAGTGTAAGAAAAGCATAAGAGAGGCCAGCCACAGTGGCTCACATCTATAATCCCAGCACTTTGGGAGGCCAAGGCAAGCACATCATGAGGTCAGGAGATCGAGACCATCCTGGCCAATACGGTGAAACCCTGTTTCTGCTAAAAACACAAACATTAGCTGGGCGTGGTGGCACATGCCTGTAATTCCAGCTACTGGGGAGGCCGAGGCAAGAGAATCGCTTGAACCAGGGAGTTGGAGGTTGCTGTGAGCCAGAGGTTACAGTGAGCTGAGATCACACCACTGCACTTCAGCCTGGAGACAGAGTGAGACAGACAGACAGATGGAAAGAAAGAAGTAAAGAAAGAAAAGAAAGGAAAGAAAAAAGAAAAGGGAGGGGAAGAGAGAGAGAGAGAGAAGGAAGGAAGGAGAGAAGGAGGGAGAGAGGGAGGGAGGGAGGGGGGAACTGTAAGAGAAAGTGCAGTAACAGAGGGCTAACAGCCCCAGGACCACAGGCACAAGGAAGGAAGTAACCACCAGGATGAAGGAGAGGCCTGCACGCTGAATGCAGTGGCTTGTGCCTGCAATCCTAACAATTTGGGAAGCCAAGGTGGGAGGATCACATGAGCCCAGGAGTTCAAGACCAGTCTGGGCAACACAGTGAGACCTCATCTCTTTGAAAAAAAAAGTGTTTGAAAAATTAGCCAGGTGTGGTGGTACATGCGTGTGGTCCCAGCTACTCTGGAGGATGAGGCAGGAGGATAGCTTAAGTCCAGGAGATGGAGGCTGCAAGGAGTCATGATGGTGCCACTGCACTCCAGCCTCTACCGTAGAACAAGACTCTGTCTCAATTTAAAAAAAAAAAAAAAAAAAATGGAGTCTTGTAGAGAGCACTACCTTGATAGGACCTTTAGAAGGGAGATAGCCAGCTAGAAAGAACCTGCAGGGAGAGGTAGGGTTAGGAGAGAGAAATATCCAGACACACTCTCCCCACTTCCTCCTGTCTCCTGCTCTGCCTCCTACTGGAAGCCAGAAGGCAAGATGCTCAGTGATGTCCCTACAGACCAGCCCCTTGGGTACCAAGTAAAGACAGAAGCATGAATGTGGAGAGGCAAGCAGAATATACAGAGTATAACTTCTAACTCCTTCCATCCTTCTCACTGCTCCCCAGTTTTTATTTGGTAGATAAATGGTGGGCCCAGGAATTTGAATATTTTCTTCTTTTTTTTTTAATTTAATTTAATTTTTTTTTTTTTTTAGTGGAGACAAGGTCTCCCTATGTTGCCCAGGCCGGTCTCAAACTCCTGGCCTCAAGCTATCCCCCTTTCTCAGTCTCCTAAAGTGCCGAGATTAGAGATGTAAGCCACAGCACACCACCAGGAATTTAAATCTTTAAATGCTATATAGGCCAAGTCCAACAGAGATTAAGGAAAAAAAAAAGAATGAAATAAAAATAAAATAAAAGCAATACGGGTGATCTGACGACAAATGCATGCCCTTGGATCACTTTACAAAACTGCTCTGAGTTGATCGTCAGCACTTAAAATTTATAATATGGCTACCTGGACACCAAATTTTACGAGTGTCTAATCTTCATTATACTTATTGTAGATTATAGATTCCATTCACCTAAGAATATAAAAAGACATCAAGTACTTATAAATCATGCTTTCTGGGCATCTGATGCAATCCATACCGCAGGAAAAGGCACATCATATTAGACACTTAGAAAATTAAAGTACTGTATCTGGAACACATGGAAAGATGAAAATAGCCTCTCTCCTCTCTAGGAGTTAAGTAGCTTACTACTCAGGTCTTTACCCTTGAAGCCTCCAGTGAGGAATCCCCGAAGGTCACAAGAAACATGAGAAATCATCAATGTTAAGCCACTCAACTTGTTCAACAGATAAGATGATAGAATCATCAGACAGTCACAGACGGGGACATTTTCCCATAAATACAGCAGCTGTTAGGAAAAGAGATCACTTTTGCTCAAAGCCATCCTTTCTTTTGGAGGAGGGTCTCGAAATAGCTAGAGAACAGACACGTGTGTTCAGGTTCTAGGGAGAAAAGTTCAAGACTTTTCCCTAGCGGCAAGTCACATGGCCCACATGTAAAACTCTCCAGATTAATTTCACTGACAGTAAAGTGAGAAAAATTCAGCAAACGTTAACATCAGCACAGACGCAATCACATTTTCACAGATGTGTTTTGATAGTACAAAAAGCTCTGTATTTTTACTTTAAAGTATTTACAGGGAAAAAAATAGAACTGAGATGATAATGTAAATTCTGTTGAGAATGAACTTTGAATGTATTTTTATCTCAAATTCACGTAATAACGGTATGATGCATACCTCATATGATAAGACAGTTACTAACTCATCTACAAGGCTTCCAATTTCATGTAAATACCAAAGTAGGTGCATAACATTTTTGTAGACGAACAGTGCATAAATATGCTCATCGCTAAAATGACAAAATCTAAGCACAGTTTTGGTAAAAAATGACAACTCTAAAATGTCTCTAATTTTTCCCCACAATAAGACATCAATCCCACTTTTTTTTAAGAAGAGTTGTTATTATAAATTCCACCCTCTAATTCATTTTTGTTCTCTTGATCCCTATTTGATGCAATTCTACTATCAGAGAGTCGGTTTTTATAGACCAGGACTGTGAGAGACACAGCAACTTCTGGCGTCAAGGAACTTTGAATATGGAACCACAATTAACAGAAATACATGGGTCAATTTCTTTTTTTTTTTTTTTTTTTGAGACAGAGTCTTGCTCTGTTGCCCAAGTTGCAATTCTCCTGTCTCAGCCTCCCAAGTAGCTGGGATTACAGGCTTGCGCCACCACACCCGGCTTATTTTTGAATTTTTTTTAGTAGAGACAGGGTTTTGCCATGTTGCTCAGGCTGGTCTCAGAACTCCTGACCTTTAAATCCACCCGTTTTGGCTCCCAGAGTGCTGGGATTACAGGCGTGAGCTACCGTGCCCAACCTATGGGTCAATTTCTGTGAGGTCAGTATCGACAAAGTAATTTCTGCCATGTGGCTATAAAGGATGTTTCTATAAAATCTTCTCTAGAATTCAGTAGGGAAATGAGAGTAACTGTCTCCCTTTAGATGCTCTACTCTGCCTCATTCTAGGCCTGCTGCTAACATTTGGGGACTAGAGGGTTAACTGACAAACGTAGACATATTTATTTGTCCAAATATTTTCACATTAAAAATCCAGCTAAAGAGCTATAATATTGTTTATTGTTTCCCCACCTTGACAAGTACATCTTCGTAATATTTAAAAAACAGTATATTAAGCTATGAATTTTATGTAACTAAAAATCAGTAAAACGGCAGGTGGCTGAATTATTTTTGTATATGTCAGAATGTTTTGTCAATGCACCAGTGATGATTAGATAAGTAACATAAACATAAAGATATGTACTTCATAAATTTTAATTTCATAAAGTTGTTTTGCCTTTCCACAGAAATAATTATAATATAATGAAGATACTTACATAATTTTTGCTCAATTATCAGTAATCACCTAAAGAATTTTTAAATTGTGTCTAAAACTTGAGTATATTTTATCCAAAAGGTAATGTAAATGTGAAAAATCAAATATTTGTATGTTCTTTTTAAAAAGATGTTTTCTATAATACAGATTAATTAAAATAAAGGAGAAATATACATTATAATTAATGTATACAACAATTTTAAACTAAATTTAAACATTTAGTTTTTGAAAATTTAATTCAATCTCATTAAATGTATTCATAAAAATGAAACTATTTGTAATTCTTGACTTCAATGTTCACTTAATTGCCACTATAAAGAATTTCTATCTGCTTTACCCTCCTAGGCCTACACACACATAGAAACTCTTTTTTTTTTGAATCAGGATCTCGCTCTGTTACTCAGGCTAGATTGTAGTGGTGTGATCATAGCTCCCGGCAGCCTAAACCTTTGAGGCTCAAGGGATCCTCCCACCCCACCTCAGCCTCCTGAGTAGCTATGACTACAGGCATGTGCCACCATACTCAGTTAATTTTTTATTATTAATTTTTAGTGACAAGCTCACTGTGTTGTCCAGGCTAGAGTGCAGTCACATGATCTCAGCTCACTACAACCTCCACCTCACGGGTTTAAGCGACTCTCCTGCCTCAGCCTCCCAAGTAGATGAGATTACAGGCATACATCACCATGCCAGGCTAATTTCATTTATTTTTTGTAGAGCTGAAGTCTCACTTTGTTGTCCAGGCTGGTATTGAACTCCTGGGCTCAAGCGATCACCCCACCTCAGCCTCCCAAAGTGCTGGGATTACAGGCATGAGCCACTGCTCTCAGACTATATGTAGAAATTTAAGAATGATATGAATCATTTAATGCAACAAAATGCTGGATGGGCGGGGTGGCTCATGCCTGTAATCCTAGCACTTTGGGAGGCAGAGACAGGTAGATCATGGGGTCAGGAGTTCCAGACCAGCCCGGCCAACATGGTGAAACCCCATCTCTGCTAAAAATATAAAAATTAGCTGGGTGTGGTGGTCCACGCCTGTAGTCCCAGCTACTGGGGAGACTGAGGCAGGAGAATCACTTCACCCCGGGAAGCAGAGGTTGCAGTGAGATCACTCTAGCCTGGGCAACAGAGCAAGACTGTGTCTTAAAAAAAAAAAAAAAAAAAAAAAAAAGAAAGAAAGAAACAAGAAAAAAAACAGTAAAGTTCACTGGGGCCTGAAGGGCGTCCCTTAGCCATCGCTGCAGATGTTTACGATTGTAGATGTAGCTTTGGGGATTCTGAGTACCCACAGTTATTTGTGGCATAGATTTGTGATTATTTTCTCTCAAGTTCACAGCTGGGCTTTAGATCAGAGAACCTCACCCCACTACCTCCACCAACAAAAAAGTTTAAACTGATTTGTTTAATGGAATCCACAACCTCCTTTTGTCTGAACAGATAAGAGATTGGAAAAACCTGGGAAATGGGTGAAAGGTGATACAAGAGTCAGTGGTGGAGGCTGTGGCAAACTGCAAACTCTGTGCCCACCTAAAGGCATTTAAATCTAAAACAGGCAGATTGTAATGGCTCCCACCCGTCATCCCATGACTTCGGGAGGCCAAAGCAGGAGGATCACTTGAGCCCAGGAGTTTATAAAATCAGCCTGGAAAACAGAAAAAGACCCCCATCTGTATTTTTTTTTTAAAGGCCAGGTGTGGTGGCTCACACCTGTAATCCCAGCACTTTGGGAGGCCAAGGCATGTGGATCACAAGGTTAGGAGTTCAAGACCAGGCTGACCAACATAGTAAAATCCTGCCTCTACTAAAAATATAAAAATTAGCCAGGCATGGTGGTGCGCACCTGTAATCCCAGCTACTCAGGAGACTAAGGCAGGAGAATCACTTAAACCTGGGAGGCAGGGGAAGCTGCAGTAAGCTGAGATGTGCCATTGCACTCTAGCCCAGGCAACAAAATGAGACTCTGCCTCAAAAAAAAAAAAAAGAAAAGAAAAGAAAAAAGAAATCTTAAAAAGTGGATTTTAGACCAAGCAGGGTGACTCATGCCTGTAATCTCAGCACTTTGGGAGGCTGAGGCAGGCAGATCACCTGACGTATGGAGTTCGAGACCAGCCTGGCTAACATGGCAAAACCACCTCTCAACTAAAAATACAAAAATTGGCCAGGCCTGCTGGTGGTCCCCTATAATCCCAGCTACTTGCTGGAAGCTGAGGTGGGAGAATTGCTGGAATCTGGTAGGCAGAGGTTGCAGTGAGCCGAGATCACGCCATTGTACTCCAGCCTGGGTGACAGAGCAAAACTCAATCTCAAAAAAAAAATGGGGGGTGAATATTTCGTTAGTTGTCCTCTAGTATTGAAGCTGAATAGGAAGGGATTTTAAATGTTCTCACCATAAAGAAATGATAAATATTTGAGGTGATAGATATGCTAATTAGCCTGATTTGATCATTCTACAATGCATTATACATGTATGGAAACATCACACACTGTACCTCATAAGTATATATAGTTCTTGCTTGTCGATTAAAAACAAAACAAAAAAAGACTTAGTTTAGGTTCAATTTCACTCAGAGTAGACGAAAATGGCGCTTCCTTTATGACTCAGGGCTTAGTCGTATCATTACATTTTTTTCTTAAGTATGGAATACCTTCACTCATGTCTTCCAACCATACTGAGCATTTTTTTTTTTTTTTGAGATATGGTCTGGCTCTGTTGCCCAGGCTACAATTGAGTACAGCAGTACAATCTCAGCTCACTTCAGCCTCAACCTCTCAGGCTCACAAGATCCTCCCACCTCAGCCTCCCAAGTAACTGGGACTATGGGACTACAGGCGCACGCCATCACACCCAGCTAATATTTGTATTTTTAGTAGAGACCAAGTTTCATCATGTTTCCCAGGCTGGTCTCAAACTCATGACCTCAAGAGATTGCTTGCGTTGGACTCCAAAACTGCTGGGATTACAGGCATGAGCCACCACGCCTGGCCCCCTAGTGAGCATTCTAAACAAAAAGCTTTTGTCTAGTTTTTAAACAAAAAAGCAGAAAGTAAATAAGCTTGGTTTAAAAAATACAATATTTAGTCCATGCCGCGCAGCATGCAGCTAAGCACTCTGCTCCTGTGTTCCTCAGAAAAACCCTCCAAAGACAGCGAGGTGGCATCATCACCACCACCTCCATCATACACATGAGAACAACTCAGAGCCGCTCAGTCACCTGCTGCAGGTCTCACAGCCAGTTAGGGCTTGGCCTAGACTTCAGATCATGTCTGCTAACTTCAGAATTCCTTGTCCTTATCATTTCCTTTTTTTCAAGGTCAATTCTTTTTTTTTTTTCTTTTTGAGGTCATGTCTGGCTCTGTTACCCCCGGCTGGAGTGCAGTGCCATCATAGCTCACTGTAGCTTCAAACTCGCCAGTTGAAATGATCCTCCTTCCTCAGCCTAGAATTCTAGGCATGCACCACCACACCCAGCTAATTTTTTAAATTTTGTGTAGAGATGGGGGTCTCGCTATGTTGTCCAGGCTGGTCTCGACCATTCCTGGGCTCAAGCAATCTCCACAACACAGCCTCCCAAAGTGCTGAGATTACAGGTGTGACCCTCTGTACCTGGCCCTACCTCAACTCTTAATCCATTCCAATTATTATTTTTTTTAATTTTTAATTCAGATACAATGTTTAAGCCTATTTATTAAAAACAGCCCTGTCTGATATATACTGCTTTAAACAAAAGGAATCAATTTGTCTACACTGTAGCATTTTAAGCAGATTCGCAATTAACAAGGAATTTAAACAGATATAAACATTTTTTCACAGAGAAGAACTCATAACATTAGCTCATATCTCATAAGATCAAGGAATGACTAGGAAGATTAATGAAATTAACTTTAAAAAGTGATGAAATTTTCATAAGGTGGAGAGTCTCATAAAACAAACTTAAATGCAATTTAATGAATTTTAAAAGTGAAATTTTAGGGCCATCAGAAACTACCCTTAGTCCATAAAGTTATTTGGCAAAGAAATAAATGTGTTAAAAAAGAAATCTTACTAAACTTATTAAAAGGCATCTTTTAATAAGAAATCTTATTTTAAAAGAGTACAAACGTTCAAAACCACCATCAGCTAATGTTTATGTCAGTTTTTGGACTTGTACATGACTTGCTGCACCTTGGCTCAACCAGTGGTTTCACCTAGCCCAAATGGTTGACCTTTATTTGAAAAGTACACAATCATCTACCGAAGTTGTTGATTCAGAGGTGACTCACTGATGACCGCTGCTCATGGGCACTGCCCCATACAGATGGACACCTGCTTCATGATTAACCTCTGTCACCGTCTTAGTTGATGTGCAGACTGAGACAATGATTCATAAGTGAAGGATTTGTTTTTTCCTTTGCTACTCAAAGTGTCTGCACCAAGAACGGATGCTATCGCAACCAGAATATAGAGAAACAATGGAAGGATATTGCTGAGTTATGACAATAGCATTTTGCAGGAAGTACTGAAGCTATGGGAAAATGAGTATGAAACAGAAATTAAGTTTTAGAAAGCAAAAGAATCAAATATAAAAGGAGGCCAGGCCCAATGGCTCACACCTGTAATCCCAGCATTTTGGGAGGCTGAGGTAGGCAGATCACCTGAGGTCAGGAGTTTGAGACCAGCCTGACCAATGTGGTCAAACACTGTCTTTACTCAAAATACAAAATAAACCAGGAGCGGTGGTGCATGTCTGCAATCTCAGCTACTCAGGAGGCTGAAGCAAGAGAATCCCTTGAAACCAGGAGGTAGAGTTTGCAGTGAGCCAAAATCACACCACTGCACTCCAGTCTGGGCAAGAGGAATAAAACGCTGCCAAAAAAAAAAGCAGCTTGATCTTTAGGAGAAATAAAACTTTCCAAATATTAAACAAAAATTGGAAAAGTTGCTAGATAACAAAGTAATAGTAATAAAATCTACAATCCAAAGAGTTTGCGGCCATCGACTAAAATTAAGGAATTTTCAATCATATTTTGAGCAGCTGTGATTTGCATAACCAAATCTCATAAATCATCACCATCATCTTCTAGAAGCATCTACTAAATGTCCATTGAGTGTAACTGTTTAGGTCCTATTTGGTGTCTATGTGCATTAGCAACGATTTCATGTTCTTAGTTTTTACCTAGCATATCACTTTGTGACACATTTAGTGAATAGTTTGCTAGTTTTGTTAGGTTGACAAAGATCATCAGGTATAGGAATATAGAAGAGGAAAACTATCAGAAATGGTCCAAAACATGTTGCTTAGTAGTTGTTCAAATGAACACAACCAGACAACATATATAAGACATAGATTATCCAGATGACATCAAGGAAAGGGGCCACTGAGTTTAACTTTCTCCCTGTAAAGGGAATGGTCAGCTTTCCTCATCTCTGGGGGTCATCAGGGAAGAGGAGGGGATGTAAAAGCTTTTCTAGTGATGGGTGAAAGAAACAGCTCGGTGTTCTGGGGAAGAAGAGGGCTCCAAGCAGGGTCTCAGCCAACTTAATGACACCCTGTGGGCTGGGCACAATGGCTCACACCCTTAATCCCAGCACTTTGGGAGGCCACGGCATGAGAATCACTTGAGGCTAGATGTTCAAGACCATCCTGGGCAAAACAGTGAGACTCCTGTCTCTACAAAATCTTTAAAAATTAGCCAGGCGTGCTGGAGTGCACTTGTAGTCCCTGCTACTCGGAGGCTGAGGTGGGAGGATCACTTGAGTCCAGGAGGAGGTCGAGGCTACAGTGAGTCATGTTCACACCATTGCACTCCAGCCTGGGAGACAGAGCAAAACCCTGTTTGTTAATAAATAACACCCTGTATGTGGGCACTTGGGATAAATAGAAACCATGGGTTGAAGTACAGGAAGGTGTAAGGGAAAGTGACGGTGAAGTTGTGGAGAGCCTTGAACAGAAATGGTATTAAGGTGATTGTGGAAACCTACATGGGGGAAGATATACAGTCTCCTACATGGTGGAACCTACATGAGATTCACCACATTCCTGTTACATATCTAAAAAAAAGAACAATGGAGCAGAATATGACTAACCCATCAGTCAGTTCATATCTGTGACTATTTCCCCAGATCCTTTGTCTCCTCTCTGTCACCATTAACTATATAGTCCAATTAAAACTCACACCAGTTGTCCACAGGGATGCTTTTCATAGAAAAATGCAATTCTCTGGATTAGAATATTCCAGAATGGGATGCTCCTCTGCTGACATTCTTATTTTCTAGGCATGGAAATCCCAGTGGGAAAAGATAATTTGAACATAGGAATTGGCATAGTTGGAACTGTTAAGCTAGCCCAATAGACTTTGAAGTTAGAAAATGTGAACAGCAAGAAATAGCAAGCAAAGCTAATGCAATCCTATAACCATCAAGTGCATTCAATTTAAGCCAGATGACTTAATATTACTCTTGCCTCCCTCCTCTAATTGACTATACAACCACTCAGGGCAAGTCACCTTGATGACTTTTACCTGAAGGCCTGTAGACTCAGCATAGAACAGCATGCACGTAATTGTAGAGATATTAACAAATTGGTCATGCCTGTGAATCCACAGAACGCTCACTAATGGCTTAAGTAGCCATCCTAAAATCACGGTGCGGAGACTGAAGGAGCTCACAGAGGGCTGCAGTGCTCAACCCCACAATGGAGTTTCCCCGGATCAGAACAAGGTTGAATGGACCATGTCTGCAAAGACAGAGATGAGGTTCCTAAGGTCCAGAAAGGTGCCCATGAGTGGTTAGTTCATCTACGGCAAAATCCCAGCAAGAACTGGGAAGAAAGGAAATGTGGTCTCCAGCCGAGCTGATGTCTAGTAATTGGTCCCTAAGAAGCAACAATTACTTTTCAGGTGTCCTAGCAATGAAGTCCTAAATGCATGCTGTACTCTAAAAATTTCCCAACTATTTGTTATCTGCAAATCCATTACTTGCAAATAGCCTCTTGCTTTTGGCCCTAAAATACTGAGATTCACCTCTTTCCTGTTAAGTATCTAAAAAAGAACAATGGAACAGAATATGACTAACCCATCAGTCAGTTCACTTCTGTGACTATTTCTCTAGACCCTTTGTCCCCTCTCAGTCAGCACTATCTATACAGTCCAATTAAACCTCGCACCGGTCGTCCACAGGGATTCTTTTCATAGAAAAATGCAATTCTCTCCAAGATTCTCAGCATTACCTAATGGCCTGCATAGAATCAGTGTGATGGTCTCTGGCTGGTTCCCGGGGGACAAATTGATCACCATGGCAATAATCAGAGGCTCTAGCCCTGTAGAGGGGCAAAGTAAAATTCACAGAGCCGTGGAGGAAGCAGATCTGATTATCTCAGAAGGGCTACCTCCTTGGAGTAGGCTGCTGCAGCCGATTACGCTGCTCCTACACACACGCGGAGAGCCCGTGCCAAAACGTGGAATGAGGCATATGGTTAGAAACTGAGTGAGAAAAGCATGCCAACTGCTGATGCACCCAGCTGGCTGCCTCTGCTCCGGTGGTCTGAGTGAGCACTCTGCAAATAAGACCTGCTCAGACCCAGGAAACGGTCCAGACAGATAACCGAAGAAATGCAGCTGGGTTGAAATCAGTGAGTCACTAGCAACACAGTCTGAGAAAAATCCAGGAAGCGTGATCTATGAAAATGATGAAACGAAAGCAACAGAAACCTAAACCTAAACACTACTATCATTATGAATTGTTAGATTTTACAGTACTTTTGCAGAGACTATATTCAAGGGCAAACTCTTGGATTGAAATATTTGTTGTGCTGTATCGACTCAAAGTAAATTGATGACTTTTGTTTGTGACATCCTCTGAAAAGATGAAAATATAAACGGGGCTGGGTGCGGTAGCTCACACTTTGGGAGGCCGAGGCGCATGGATCACTTGAGGTCAAGGGTTCGAGACCAGCCTGGCCAAAACAATGAAACCCGGTCTCTACTAAAAATACAAAAATTGGCTGGGCAAGGTGGCACATGCCTGTAGTCCCAGCTGCTGAACAGACTGAGGCAGGAGAATCATTTTAACCCAGGAGGCAGAGGTTACAGAGAGCCAAGAGCGTGCCACTGCACTCCAGCCTGAGCAACAGAGTAAGACTCTGTCTCTAAAAAAGAAAAAAGAAAATATCAAGGGGAATATGTACAAGAGAAAATATACCTCTATAGTATAATTTTTATAATACAACATAAATGTCCAGTTGTCAAAAAAAAATAAAAGACCAAAATTCTAGTTTCTTACCATTGTGTGAAATTGGCATGTTCTCACTGTACAAAGCTGGGATAAAATTGTTCCAGGCAGAAGTTAAGGTTTGCATTCCCATTATTACCTATGGTAAGGCTCAGAGACTATTCTTTATTACTTTGTGTATTCAAAGACCTTCAAAGTTTGCATTCACAACTATTACTTTCTTTTGTCGAGAATGATCTAGGAACCGTTCTCTACAGATGATCAAGGGAGAGAAATATTTCCTAAGCCCTCAAGGAAACTTCCCACCTTTGTAAGGTCAGAGGTTGACACATAGCCCTGCATGTCAGAAAGACTTGGACTAACAGTCAGATCACTTCTCAGGGGGGCTCAATGCAGTCAGCTCTGGGTAGAGAGATGGTCCCTTACAGGCCTTTAATGAGCTTGCTGCAAATCCGCACTGAACCCAAGCACGGACTGATTTCACAATTAGAAGTTGGGACTGTCTGTTCTCTTCCTCTCCTGTCACATTTTTGTTCTGTGTGTTAATAGGTCCTTCAAACTCTTTTTAACTAACCCCTTAAATAGACTGCAATTAAAAAATGTCAGTGATGCAGTGCCATATAGGATAAATCATATTTCATATCTGTGAAAATGAGACTCATTTTTCTTTCTTTTGCAGAAAACCACTATCTTTGGTTAAATTAATTTTTGTTAAAATACATGTGGATTTGTGTTGGTGTTTTGTAGAAATTTTCTTTATCTTAAACTTAAAACAAATAGCAGCCTCTTCTCTACCGTGATAGTAGTATAGATTTGACCTATTTATTTAATCTGAGTCTCAATCTGCTCAATTATTGGCAAAACTGAGATTTGTGTGTCCATCCCATAGGTTCACATGGATTATATGCTTCGCATGTAATAGTCTCTCAGAAAATATGAGTTACTTACCTCTCCTTTCCCTCCCATTCACAAGCAATCTTTTTATCAAGGTTTTGTGTTAAATATTCCTGAATAACAAAATTCTATTTTAGTTCTAATTGCTATTTCAAATAAAAATAAAAGAATAGTGTTTAAGCCCTTGGACCTGGCCAGGCGAAACGATTCATGCCTGTAATCTCAGCACTTTGGAAGGTCAAGGCAGGAGGATTCCTTGAGCCCAGGCATTTGAAACCAACTTAGGTCACAGAGTGAGACCTCCTCTCTAGAAGAAAAAAAATTAACCGGCTGGGCACTGCAGCTCATGACTGTAACCCCAGCACTTTGGGAGGCTGATGTGGGCGGATCACTTGAGATCAGGAGTTTGAAACCAGCCTGGGCAACACAGTGAAACCCTGTCTCTACTAAAAGTACAAAAGTTAGCCAAGCATGCTGGTGTGCACCTGCAGTCCCAGCGACTTGGGATGCTGAGGCAGGAGAATCACTTGAATCCAGGAGGTGGAGATTGCAGTGAGCCAAGATTGTGCCACTGCACTCCAGCCTGGGAAACAGAGTGAGGCTCTGTCTCAAACAACAACAAAAAGTAGCCAGGGGTGGTGGCACACAAGTCTGCAGTGCCAGCTACTCAGGAGGCTGAGGTGGAAGAATCGCCTGAGCCCAAGAAGTTGAAGCTGCAGTGAGCCAAGATTGTGCCACTGTACTCCAGCCTGGGACAGAGCAAGGCCCTGTCTCAAAAAAAGAGAAATCAACTCTTGGACCCATCATTTAGTGAATCCGTCGGAAAACGATGAGAGAGACTGAGACAGAACACAGTCATCTACGTACCTCCCTGCACATAAATTTCTCTCCCACATCGATTCAGTGTTCTTTTGCACTTCCACTCTTCTCGTTTGTTCTTGTCCTCAAATCAGGGTGTCCAGGGAGGGTCTAAAACGAGACGCCATCACAACCGAGAGCAGCAGGCAGCCACTGAAGCGTTTCACTAGAAAAGCCCGGCTGTTACTTGTCAGGGCAGTATGGGCGTAACCTTTGGTTTGAGGCGCACCTGGGTTCAATCCCACTTCTACCATATTCAGCTGCATGATCCCCGGCAAGTTGTTCAAACTTGCTGAGTCAGTTTTGTTAATTGCACCACAGGTTACACTCCCCTGTCTCTTAGCATAGTCAAAGACCCAGGGGGCTTTGCAGTGACGCTAATGAAAGAATCTCCAGGACTGCCCACTTACATGAGTCTCTTCCAAGGCCCTGTACCTCATCCTGTATTTGTCTTTTTTTTCTTTTCATTTTCTTTTTTTAGTGGGGGTAGAGGGTGTTTGTTTTTGAGACAGGGTCTCACTCTACTGCCCAGGTTGGAGCGCAGTGATGTGGTCATGGCTCACTGCAGCCTGGGTCCTTCCACATCAGCCTCCCAGGTAGCTGGGATAACAGGCATGTGCCACCATGCTCAGTTAATTTTTGGTTTTCTTTTTTGTTTTTTTTTGTTTTTTTGGTAAAGATGGGGTTTCATCATGTTGCCCAGGCTGCTCTCAAATTCCTGGGCTCAAGCAATCCACCTATGCTGGGTTCCCAAAGTGCTGGGATTGTAGGTGTGAGTTGCCACACCTGGGCTTTATTCATTTTCTTAAACCGAGCTTCCCAACTTACACAAACGTCAGGCCCTACAAATCCCGGATGTACCCTTGTAGGATGATTAAAGAGGATAATAAGCACAAGGTAACTGGCCTGTAGTCATTTTCTAATAAGTGATATTGTTGTCACCAGATTCACAAACTATATGTTTGGATCTGTCTCTGGGTAAATGCAGAGAAGCTGACCACGTCATGGCATTGCTTACAGGTTATACAAGATTTAATCCATCCTATAATATGCCACACCTGAGCCTGCTGAGAAGCCTGGTCCAATGTCTAGCAACACTTGTGGTTTAAGCCTTAATCATACGCATGTAACCTCATTAAGGTGCATTAGGAAACTAGGCTGCAAATGAACAGATCACAGGATGTGTCAGCTTAAATGTGGAGGAAGAATTGTAAAAGAGAAAAAAAAAAAAAAAAAAAAAAAAACAGGCTGAGCGCAGTGCTTTATGCCTGTAATCTCAGTATTTTGGAAGACCAAAGTGTGAGAAGCACGTGAGCCCAGGTGTTCAAGACCAGCCTAGGCAACATAGTGAGATTCACATCTCTAAGAAAAAATTAGAAATTAGCCTGTATGGTGGTATGCATCTGTGGTCCCAGCTACAAAGGAGGCTGAGAAGGTAGGATCCCTTGAGCGCAGGTGTTCAAGGCTGCAGTGAGCTAGGATCATGCCACTGTACTCCAGCCTGGGTGAGAGAGAGAGAGAGATCCTGTCTCAAAACACACACACAATAGCATTTGCAAGGGTTTGGGGAAGGCTTATCATGGAGGGCCATCACGGGACTAGAGAACAAGAGCCAAGTGTGAAGCACTGCGTGGCTCACTGTGGCTGTTTGTCCACATGCGGTCTATCATCCAACTGCATCGGAACTGAAAAGGGGCCAATTCTCCCATACGCTTGAAGTTTGAAAAACTTATGTTTGTCTTATTTGAGTTCCTTTCTTAGAAACTGACCAGGCCTCCCAGATGGTATCAGGAAACGGAGGCTTTCCAGATCACTGCACCCAGACAATAAGATGCACCTGCTGCCTGCTGGCCAGCTCATCTTCCTTACCCATCCTGTTTTCTTTTCCCACTATATAAACCCCTGCCTTTAGTTAGAGGGGTTGGGGAGTAGAGAGGGTCTTGAGGTTTCATCTCTCGTGTTTCTCCAACTGATATCACCTGTAATAAAGCCTTTCTTCCCTGGCAATGCTCCTTCTCTCAGCAATTGGCTTTCTGTGTGGTGAGCAACCAAACCTAGAATGAACCCCTGGCATTCAGCCACAAAACCACCTAAGGAACCTCAATGAAAACACAAACTCCCCAAGCCAACCACGGCCCACTGAATCAGAACCTCGGAGGTGGAGTTCAGGATTCTGCTTTTTAAACAAGCTCCCCAGCAACTGATTTTGAATTCCATTTAGTTTAAGAGCCCCTGCTTATGAATTGAACCTGAAATAAAGAACCAATAAAATAGTTTTCAGGATTCCATGTATATTCCAGTTGGCTCAGAAAAAGTCCAATCTTTTTTTTTTTTTTTTGAGACAGGGTTTCACTTTGTCACCCAGGCTGGAGTGCAATGGTGCAATCTCGGCTCACTGTAGCCTCGACCTGCTGGGACTACAGATGCATGCCACCATGCCTGGCTAATTTTTTTGTGATTTTGGAGAGATGTGTTTTTCTGTGATTTTTGTAGAGATGTCATGTTTCCCAGGCTGGTATCGCACTCCTGAATGGGAGATGATCTCAGTGAGGTCTCAGATGATCAGGCCTCCCAAAGTGCTAGGATCACAGAAGTGAGCCACTGTGCATGGCCAGAAGTCCAATTTTCTACTCACAGTTCAAACCCTCCCGTCTCTTCCACAGTAAGGGGCAAGTGTCTTGCTTGTATATTTATATTTTCCTCCCTCCCTCCCTCCCTTCCTTTTTTTCCTTTCCTCTTTAAGCTCTCTTGGACTTGATCTTTTCACATGTTTTTTTTTCTTTCTTTCTTTCTTTTTTTTGGTGAGACAGAGTCTCGCTGTGTCACCCAGGCTAGAAGGAAATGGCTCAATCTCGGCTCACTGCAACCTCTACCTCCCGGGTTCAAGCGATTCTCCTACCTCACCCTCCCAACTAAGATTACAGGTGTGTGCCACCACACCCAGCAAATTCTTGTGTTTGTAGAAGAAACGGGGTTTCACCACATTGTCCAGGCTGCTCTTGAACTCCTGGCCTCAAGTGATCCACCCATCTTGGCCTCCCAAAGTGCTGGGATTACAGGCATGAGCCACCACGCCCAGCCACATTTTCTTTCTTGATAGATCTACTATAATTGTAGCTGAAGAGCATGCTATTCAGACATATGTCACGATTCAGCAAGATCGGGTATATGAGATGGTCTAATGTTAGTTGAATGTGTGTCTATTGCACAGAGAGATACTACCCTCCTGAAGAAAGTAGATTACAGTCATAAAGCCTGAAGCAAGGTTTCTAGTGAGATGACAAGATCTGCTTTCTGGGGATCTCCTGTTCAACCCTGTTATCAGTAGCGTGGATGGAGGCCCAGGATACATGCTCACCTTACCTAGGAAGACGCAGACCCAGGACTATGCAGATCATACAGATTTAGAAGGAATAAATACCCAGAAATGGCTCACGATCAAGCTGCAAAGTAACCCTCACAGGCTGGAACGAGAACCTAAAACAGTATCGTAGAATAGACAGAAGCATGAATGAAAAGAAAAAACATCAGGATGGTTTTTGCTTGCTTGTTCGTTTTTGAGACGGAGTCTCATTCTGTCACCCAGGCTGGAATATAGTGGCATGATCTCGGCTTACTGCAACCTCCACCTCCTGGATTAAAACGATCCTCCCACTTCAGCTTCCTGAGTAGCTGGGATTACAGGCTCGCACCACCACACCCACCTAATTTTTTTTTTTTATTGTATTTTTAGTAGCAACGGGGTTTCACCACATTGGCCAGGCTGACCTTGAACTCCTGACCTCCAGTGATCCACCCGCCTTGATCTCCCAAAGTGCTCGGATTACAGGCATGAACCACTGCGCCCGGCCGAGGATGCTTTTTTAAATGTCATTGCAAAACGTTTTGTTTCAGCCTGTTACTGCAACTCATATATGTGTGCTTTTTCAGTTCTTGAAAGGAAATAATCCTACTCTACCCTATTCTATGCTGGTCAAACTACTGTTTTGTTTTTAACAGATTCACCTCTGAGCATGGCATTTTAAAAGGATATATCCTCAAATTACCATGGAGCCAAAAGCAGATTTCAAGCAAACTGAGAAATTCATAAACTACTAAGTCTAGCTTTGGGGTAGGGAATGGGAACGTGTCTTTCTTCAAATAATAGGTTGTCCAAAGACTTACTCAGTTGATGCTAAGTTAGATCATGGGTATATGATAGTTGTAAGAAGGCATATCCTGTTAAATGTTAGAAAAGACAGTGCAACCGTTAAATAACTCCAGAAACGCAATAGAGAATTCAGAATAGAAGTGAGCTCCCCATTGTGGAAATAATCAAGCACAGACTGAATGATGACTCAGCCAGAATTGTTACGCAATGGATTCTTTCTGCCGAGAGTGTTTGGGAAAGGGAGTGGATAAATCTGAGATGCTTTCAGCACCACAAAAAGGTTTCTATTATTTGTTTTTATCCTAGCTAGCTCAGGTTTCTGGCAACAAATTGAAACAAGAGAGTGAGCAGAAAGCAGTGAAGAGTAGAGGCCAGGCGCGGTGGCTCAGGCCTGTAATCCCAACCCTTGGGGAGGCCGTGGCCAGCAGACCACCTAAGGTTGGGAGTTTGAGACCAGCCTGGCCAACATGGTAAATAAAACTCATCTCTACTAAAAATATGAAAATTAGCTGGGTGTCATCACGCATGCCTGTAATCCCAGATACTCAGGAGGCTGAGGCAGGAGAATCATTTGATCCGGGGACGCAGAGGTTGCAGTGAGCCAAGGTTGCACCGCTGCACTCCAGCCTGGGCAACAGAACAAGAGTCTGTCTCAAAAAAAATTTTTTTTTTTGAGGCGAAGGCAGTGAGGAGTAGAAAGAAAACCTGAAAGGGGAAATCCAGACATTCCAATAAATATGGATGGAGCATGTACTAAGCGCCAGATGCTGCTGTAGACGCTGGAGATATAGCAGGGGAGAAGAAAATCAAGCCAAATCTCCCCCACCTTCACAGAGCTTACATTCTATAAGGAGAGCATTATGAGAGGCAGTTGGATAATTTTCTCCTGCTGAGAGAACACAGAATAAAGTAAAAGAAAATGTGGGGAGGGAAAGGAAAGGCTAATTGTGCCAAGAAGGACTTATTAGAATGAATATGTTTCAGCCTAGATAAATCCCAAGATTGCTTATTCATGAAATCTATTCCACATCAAGATTTGACTGGCTTCTCCAAAGCTTTACAGTCTATTCATTCAGAGAGGGCAGCACCTTTCTGCCACACCCTCCTTGTAAACAGCCCCCAAATGACCATCTGACTCCATCAATATTGACGGCTTTCCAGGGGTCACCACTTACCAGATGTTCCATCCATCACCGCAAACAAGTCCCCTTTGACATATTGATTATTTCATTTTTCTTGTCTTTTAGGCAGAAACTCCTAATTAATGTATCTATCGTTGGTTCTATCAGTGTGTACATCTTGGACCTGCACAAGACTGCACTGTCTACCTGCATTACATATTCAGCTCCTGATTCCAGAGGCGGCTGTTTTCGATCTCTGCCTAAATGATCTTGACCCTTGGTCCTGTTCGCCTTGCTTTAGGAGAAATGTAAATACCTAGCAAGTCCCAAGTCCAGGATTGCTTCAGTTTACATTTGTATTTTTTAAAAGTAGGATGTCTCTTCATCACTTACAAGCATCTTTGATGGTGAATGGTTCCAGCTCTAAGAGTCTTAAATTATCAGACGAAACCCCCGACTTTCTCTCTGCTTTTATGTGTAGTTTCTACTAAACGCTGCTCACCTCCAGGAATAGAGCTGCTGGACTCGAGGTCAATTGTAAGGGAACTGGAGTTAATAAGCTCAGCAAGTCACTGTACATTGATCTTTACTTTCCTAGTGCACTCATATTTCTCTCCCTGGAATTAGATGCTCGGCTATCTGCCAGGGGACCTCTTTCCAGATACTCTCTGATTTGAACTAGCAGAAGGTTCCTCATCAGGCGGTTATGGAAGAATAACAACCCACATAGCTCATACGGTACTCAGCTTTTGGTGAAGGTTACTGCATTTTTGCCAACCGGTCAAACCAATACCTCAATCATCGAAGATTAACATCACTTGGCTTACGTCCTTGAAGGGGAAAAATAGCTACTGTAATTCTCTCCTTCCTCCTTCATAAAGGCTTCTATGCAGTAAGTGGCTGGGATTAAATTATACAATCACTTCATCTATCTGTTGGAAAGCCTGTCACTCTTATACCACATGTGCCAATTTTTCCCTTTAGCAGAAGGACTCAGTACCGCGAGACACGGAAAAGGGAGCCTTACAATGCCGGGTAATGTAATTCCAAATACCATCAAGCCCATAAAATGGGGAGTAAGTGATAAATAATTTATATTTATCAGAATGACTGAATCTTATTACAAGTTCAGCAATATGATATCTTCCCTCACAGCACAGACCTGGATGGGGAAAGGGATCAGAATTTCAATGGTTTGCTGGGGTCGGATTGAATTCCTGTTTAAAGACCTATGAACCTGACGTGAATCTGGTAGGCTTTGCTCAGCAGTCCTTAGAAAAAAATGGTGCTCATCTTATAACGAGGGGGTCAGCATGTGACGAAGGAAATCGAATACAACAGGACGATCAGTACATGAAAAAAAAATCTAATACAACAGGATAATTTGGTAAATGTGATAAAGTATCGAATAAGTAGCAAGATTAAAATGCCATCTATGTTTCTATTATTTTCTCCATTCCAAGTCTACCAGGATAAAGCAGAGCGATTCATTCATTTCTTTATTCCTAATTCATTTCTTCATTCACACACCCATTTATTTGCTCTCTGTCTTAAACACCTAGAGTGTGTAAAATACCGTATTAGGAACTGTGGAAGATGCAACAATGAATAGGTATGATTCCCACCTTCTAGTTGCTTCCATCCAAATACAGCGTTCTGGACTAAACCTTGGGAAGTAGAATTTCAACATTTTATTTATTTGTTGAGACAGAGTCTCACTCTGTTGCCCAGGCTCGAGTGCAGTGGTGCCTTCTCAGCTCACTGCGACCTCTGCCTCCAGGACTCAGGCAATCCTCCCACCTCAGCCTCCCAAGTAGCTGGGACTACAGGCCACCACATCCAGCTCTTTTTTTCTTCTTTTTGGAGAGATGGTATTTTGCCATATTGTCCAGCTTGGTCTCCAACTCCTCGGCTCAAGCGATCCTCCCACCTCAGCCTCTCAAAGTTCTGGGATTATGGGAGAACTCCAATTTAAGAAAGAAAACGTGAACATTGATCATGTCTACACTTCTGAATGATCTCTTTATCCTCCTTTTTTTCTTTTTTTTAGACAGGGTCTTGATCTGTTGCCTCAGCATCCCAAGTTGCTGGGACTACAAGTATGTGCCACCATGCCCGGCTAATTTTTGTATTTTTAGTAGAGATGAGTTTCACCATGTTGGCCAGGCTCGTCTAGAACTCCTGATCTCAGGTGATCTGCCTGCCTCGGCCTGCCAAAGTGCTGGGATTACAGGCGTGAGCCACCAAGCCTGGCTATGTATTCTTCTTTATGCTTCCTTATTTTGATAGCGTCTGCCTGAATCAGAGCTGGTCCCACTTGAAAAGTTTTTTCCTGGAGCCAGATTCCTTGTTTGAAATGCAAAAGTTCAAATACACTTTCATGTCTTAAATATTATAATCAGAGCAAAGTCATTGCTCAAATAAGCGATTAAACTTTGTTTCACATGTTTTTTTGTTTTTTTCCTTCATGACAAAAACAGAAACAACCAATGGTCAGAGGTAGAACTCTGAAAACTCCAAATCAAATTGCCTTTCTTTTTCCTTTGATGGTGTCTCGCTGTGTCACCAGACAGGAATGCTGGAGTGCAGCGGCATTATCTCAGTTCACTGCAACCTCCGCCTCCCAGGTTCACACAGTTCTCCTACCTCAGCCTCCTGAGTAGCTGGGAATACAGGCGCACGCCACCACAACTAGCTAATTTTTTTGTATTTTTAGTTCAGATGGGGTTTCACTATGTTGGCCAGACTGGTCTCGAACTCCTGACCTCGTGATCCACCCACGTCAGCCTCCCAAAGTGTAGGGATTACAAGCTTGAGCCACCGTGCCTGGCCTAGATTGCCTTTCTTTGGTGGGAAAAATCTCACATATGGGCACAGTGTAAGGTACATAGTTATTTTTGGCAAAGAGCTGATAATGTTCTCAAGTAAAAACAGGAACCCCTTTTTGCTTTTTTTTTTTGAGACCAAGTTTTGCTCTTTTTGCCCAGGCTGGAGTACAGTGGCGCCACCTGAGCTCACTGCAACCTCCCCCTCCAGGCTCAAGTGATTCTCCTGCCTCAGCCTCTCGAGTAGCTGGGATTATAGGCACATGCCACCATGCCAGTTAATTTTGTATTTTTACTAGAAACAGGGTTTCGTCATGTTGGCCAGGCGGGTCTCGAACTCCTGACCTCAGGTGATCCGCCCACCTCAGCCTCCCAAAATGCTGGGATTAGAGTCATGAGCCACCACACCTGGACCCTTTTTGCCTTTTATACTGAAGGAACAGCAATCCACTTGGGAGAGTAGTGGCAGTTCAGCCCTGTAAACACTATCCTGGTATGTGGCTGTATTTTCTTTTAAGGTAGGCACCCTTTTTTAGGGCCGAAGGAGTTTGTTAAACGAATTAACATTAAAGTTATGAGTACACTTTTTGCAACATTTTGCGTCCCTCCCACAAGCTCCATTTGAAGGATGATCAAGGTGAGAGGACTGAGGGACACAGCTGAGGGCAATAGCCTCTAGCTGCAAAATTTCAGTGAAAGGGGACAGAGGCATGGGTATGGCCCCCTTTCTCCCAGCTGTGACATTAGGGGCTTTCGGGCATAAGAAGGAAGTACTGTTTTCCCACTCACAATGACTTAGAAATTTATCTCCTTGTCCAGGTTTTGTCTCTGTAGCCCTGCTTGGACAAAACCAGCATGTTAAATTAGCAAATGAATTAGCAAATTTCTCAAAATTACCCAAAGACACTGGCCTATTTTGTGCCTTTGAATGTGTTCTTGAATTATTCACTCTGCCTGGAAAGGTCTTTGCCACCCAAATCCTTTTCTCCTCTAGAACACAACCTTATCGTTCAAAACTAGCTCAATAACCATCTCCTCAAGAATAATAATAATAATAATTATTATTATTATTATTATTATTATTTAAGGCAGAGTGTCATTCTGTTGCCCAGGCTTGAGTGCAGTGGCTAGATCACGGCTCACTGTAGCCTCAACTTTCTGGGCCCAAACAATCCTCCCACCTCAGCCTCCTGAGCAGCTGAGACCACAGGCGTACACCATCACATCTAGCTTTTTTTTTTTTTTTTTTCAATTTTTTTGTAGAGAGGGTATCTCACTATGTTTCCCAGGCTGGTCTCCAACTCCTGGACTCAAGCAATCCTCCTGCCTTGGCCCCTCAAAGTGCTTGGATTCCAGGGATTAGCCACTGTGCCTGGTCTCCCATCATGATCCTTTCCACCTCCAATTCTGCTCAGCAGAATTACCTCTACCCCACCTCCCACCCCATCTCTACTCCTACCACTGCTATAACAAATCACCATAAACCCAGTGACTTCAGACAACACACACCTGACAATTCTAGAGGTCAGAAGTCCTAAAATCACAATGTTGGCAGGACTGTTCCTTCTAAAAGTTTTTGAAGAAAATTTGTTTCTCTGCTTTTTCCACCTTCTGGAGGTTGCCTGTGTTTCTTGGATTGTGATCCCTTCCTCGAACCATTCTGATCTCTGTTCCCAAGTTACATCTCCCTCTCCACAGCGACTCTCCTGCCTCCCTTTTTCACTTACTAGAAACTTTCTGATGACATTGGACCCACCCAGATAATCCAAGACAATCTCCCATCTTGAGATCCGCAGTTCATCTCAAAGTCCCTTTTGCCATGTAAAGTCACACATTCCCAGGTTCTCAGGATTAGGACATGGACATCTCTGGGGCATCATTATTCTGTCTACCTGCTGTGAGCCCTTCTTTCCATTTACAAATGTCCCTGTCAGCTGCATAACACTAAGGGACAGTTTGTTTACAGAAGTCACCCTTAAAGGCTATTATTGGCCGAGCACAGTGGCTCACACCTGTAATCTTAGCACTTTGGGAAGCCGAGGTGGGTGGATCACTTGAGGTCTGGAGTTGGAGATCAGCCTAGCCAACACAGCAAAACTTCATTTCTACTAAAAATACAAAAATTAGCCAGGTGTGGTGACACGCACCTGTAATCCTAGCTACTTGGGAGTCTAACGCAGGAGAATTACTTGAACCTAGGAGGTGGAGGTTACAGGGAGCCAAGATCGTGTCACTGCACTCCAGTCTGGGTGACAGAGCTAGACTCTGGCTCAAAACAAACAAAGAAAAACACTATTATCCCCCAGAAGGAGGTATCTTGGGTCTTCAACTTGTTTCTCCAGTGCCTAGAATGTTGCTTCAGACTTAGCAGATGTTCAATAAATTAAACAATGTTTGTGGAAAAGAAACGAAGAAAAAAAGAGAGCAAAGACAATTTAGCTGTAAGGCTGTTATTTGACAAGCAAATAAAATCAATAGCCTTCTCCATCTACGTAGATGCCAAAGTAAATAGCTGGGGAAAAAAATACAATGGAATTCATCATTTTGGCATAATGTTTCATAGATAATCACAAAACAGCAAAATCCAACCTGTCTAGATCAGGTGTCAGCAAACTGCAGCCCGTGGCTGCCTGTTTTTGTAAAGAAAGTTTTATTGAAGGCCAGGCATGGTGGCACATGCTTGTAATCCCAGCACTTTGGGAGCCAGAGGCGGATGGATCACCTGAGGTCAGGAGTTTGAGACCAGCCTGACCAACATGGTGAAACCCTGTCTCTACTAATAATACAAAAATTAGTTGGGTATGGTGGTGCATGCCTGTAATCCCAGCTACTCGGGAGGCTGAGGCAGAGGAATCGCTTGAACTTGGGAGGTGGAGGTTGCAGTGAGCTGAGATTGTGCCATTGCAGTCCAGCCTGAGCTACAAGAGTGAAACTCCATCTTAAAAAAAAAAAAAAGTTTTACTGACACGTGGTGGGGCCCATTTGTTAGCATGCTGGCTGTGGCTGCTTTTGCACTATAATGGCAGAGTTGAGTAGTTTCAATGGAGACTCTAGGCCCTGTAAGCCTGAAATATTTACTGTCTGGCACTTTACATAAGATGTTGGTTGACTACTAGTCTAGATAATTAGAAAGTTTAAATAAGAATTTTTTTTTTCAGGTTAGACGGGTAACATGCCAATGTCATAAAAAACTTCAGAGGGTGGCATATCTCACATGCACGTAAACACCCAATGGTCATGCTCATGAACTAAAAAGGGATCATTAAATCAGAATTTTGGACCTATGCAGTGACTCATGCCTGTAATCCCAGTACTTTGGGAGGCCAAGGTGGGTAGATCACTTGAGATCAGGAGTTTAAGACCAGCCTGGCCAACTTGACAAAATCCTGTCTCTGTTAAAAATATGAAAGTTAGCCAGGAATGGTCGTGCATGCCTGTAATCCTAGCTACTCAGGAGGCCAAGGTGGGAGAATCACTTGAATCCAGGAGGCAGAGGTTGCAGTGAGCAGAGATCATACCACTGGACTCCAGCTTGGGTGACAGAGCGAGACCCTGTCTCAAAAAAAAAAAATCAGAACTTTATTCAAAGCAGCTTAGATTAACCATTCTGAAATCTGAATTCATGGGTTCACACGCTTGGTATGACCAAAAAAAAAAAAAAAAAAAAAAAAACCAGAAAGCTGAATTAACATATTTGACTATTATGGATATTGATTGTCCATCCCTTTGGGCTGGCCAGTAGATTAGCGGGTGAATATTTTAATTCACAGTCACAAAATTATAAAGCTGCTCAGTTTGTTTATTTTGAATATCTTAATAGCTGGGATAAGAGGGTGGTATATCCAATTTCTTATTCAAAGATCAAACTTGAAGTTTCCTAACTCCTTCATTGAGAACATGGACCAAATTGTCGTGTCAATACTTAACAGAGGCCACTTTCCTTTCAGCATTCATGGTGGACCATTCCTCCTTACTACTTGCCTCTTCCAAGTGTATTCACAGACACTACAAAGAAAGAGTCACTCTGTTCTCCTTGATAGAAATTAACTTGTTTGGCCAGGTGCAGTGGCTCATGGTTGTAATCCCAGCACTTTGGGAAGCCAAGACAGGAGGATCGCTGAGCCCAGGAGGTCAAGACAAACCTGGGCAACATAGTGAGAACCCATCTGTACAAAAAATATAAAAATCAGCCAGGCGTGGTGGTACGTGATTGCAGTCCCAGTTACTCAGGAGGCTCAGGTGGGAGGAACACTTGAGTTTGGGAGGTCAAGATTATAGTGAGCCAAGATTGTGCCACTGCACTCTAGCCTAGGTGACAGAGCAAGATCCCATATCCAAAAAAAACGGTGGGGGAGAGAAATTAATGTGTTTGTAAGAGTAAATTTACTTAGTGAAGATGAGGAGAGAAATTATTAAAGAGAGACTTTTTTCCCCAAAAAATACTACCTTCAAACCAAAATGGTTTTGTAGTTGTTTTGTGGTCTTTGTATGAAGTTAGAACTTTTAATATGTGTGAACTGAGGGAAAATATTTATTGATCAAGTCATTTTTGCCACATCACTTTAAACAGCACCTTCTTAATTTAAAGAAATATAAGATTGAACACCAGAAACCATGATTAAAAATGACTATCGGCCGGGCACAGTGGCTCACACCTGCAATCCCAGAACTTTGGGAGGCTGAGGCGGGTGGATCACCTGAGATCGGGAGTTTGAGACCAGCCTGACCAACATGGAGAAACCCTGCTTCTAATAAAAATACCAAAAAAAATTAGCTGCGCATGGTGGCACGTGCCTGTAATCCCACCTACTCGGGAGGCTGAGGCAGGAGAATTGCTTGAACTCGGCATGCAGAGGTTGCGGTGAGCCGAGATCATGCCATTGCACTCCCAGCTGGGAGCTGGGCAACAAGAGAAAGACTCCAACAAAAACAAACAAACAAACAAAAAACACACTAACATTTAACCTAGTTTGTAATTTTCAGGAATTGAAATTAAGAGTCTTTTATTACAATTTCACTTTTGCCACTTACTTTGTGAACTAACGCAAGTCACACAAATTTCCATGGCCTCAATTTTGCCATATGTAAAACGATTATAACAATACTTTCCTCACCTAATTCATAGCACTGCTGTTTTGATAAAATGAAGTAATGTTCGTGAATTTGTGAAAGCACTACACAAGTGAAAGATATTATTATTGTCTGATTATGGCCTTAATGTCTTCCTAAATTGTCTGTGGTATTAAAAATGCTATGGCCATAAACATCTAAAATAATGTTCCATAGTTGACTGTGAAATTCTCCTTGTGAATTTCATAGTTTAGATTTTATTTTGATGTAATAAATGAGCATAATTAACTTTTATTGTGTGCCTTATTTGTGAGAATGTTTTAAGGCCTTAAGTATAGTCATATATCTCAGCATTACACAAGGATTACCAAACTGAAAAATGCTGTCTTTAAAAATGGTCTGATTTCATCTGGAGATCTGAGTTTGCTTTTATGGCTGAGATTAATAAAATGTTGCTGTTTAAAATGAAACTGTTTTCCTTCTAGCACTTCATATTTTCGCTTGGTTAAAGAAACAGCAGCAGCATGATTAGATGTCAGTAATTAAATATCTCTGTAGAACAGTATCTTAATAGGATATATTTAGAACACTGCCATATCAAAAACATTCAATTACATAGATACAGCTTTAATATTTAACAGCTTGTTTCTTAACTACCAAACCTTCTGGTGAGCTAATGTTGACTATGTATAAAGGCAAGCAAGCCATTTAGTGTCAAATTAAAAGAAGTGGAATATATTATAATGGTACTTTTTATGTCTTGCTAGTCTCATATTCAGCCAAGTATAATGTTTTTATTTAATACATTTAACTATCAATTCATCTCTCTTATTTTTAGCAATAAGAGCCTTCAATTTTCTTTAAACAAAATGAAGGTTTATCCAGGGACCAGAGAAGAAAAAAAAAAAAAAAAAAAACTTCACTCAAGCACCATGAGAAAACAAACATGTGTGAGAGGTAACAGACATGAAGCCAGGCCCAGTAAAATTCTCTAAAACTAAAATGTCAAAACCACTGGAAAGTGATCTCAGGAAGTGGAAAAGAAAGTGACCTCATACTTCTCTTAGAGACAGAAATATGTTTCTCTGTTACATCATGTTAACAATGAGTTTGTAAATAAACAGAATTATCCCTAACCTATGCACTTCGTTGTTCTTGCTGTTATTTTGAGATAGAGTCTCACTCTGTTGCCCAGGCTGGAGTGCAGTGGCACCATCCTGCATAGCTCACCGCAGCCTTGACCTCCTGGGCTCAAGCGATCCTCCTACCCCCATCTCCTGAGAAGCTGGGACTACAGGCATACGCCACCAAGCCCAGCTAATTGTTTCACTTTTTGTAGACATGGGGTCTCACTTTGTTGCCCAGGCTGGTTTCAAACTCCTGGGCTCAAGTGATCCTCCCATCTCAGCCTCCCAGAGCGCTGGGATTATAGGCATGAGCCTGGCCTGCACTTTGGTTTTTTTAAAAAAGAACTTACCATTCTCCCCAAATTTTGATTTTGATTCCATTTTCACAACTCTTTCCTATACTTACGGGCATCAGACTGAGGAGGTTAGGATTCAGTTCTTTTTACTAAGAACATAGAGAACTGTCCATGCACAATAGCTGAAAGGGTGATCATTGGTGATCCACAAGGGTAAGCAGGTGGCTCATACTAACTCTCCGTCTCCACAGCCATAATGACAAAGAGTGTTCAGAGAACAAATTTGCATCAAACACTGGTTCATTTCTCTGGTGGTGGAAGAATACACAGCGGACATAACTGAGTCTGAAGTTAAACTGATGCAGGAAAGGTGAGCCCCAAAACAGGGGCTTAGCCTGGGAGGGTTCTTAGCTTCACTCAGGAAAGAATTCAAGGTGAACCAGTGCTCTTAACAACTTTAATTGGAGCAGCAGTGCACAGCAGCAGCAGAGGCACTGCTCCCTGCAGAGCAAGGCTACCCCATAGGCAGCATACCCAGAGGAGCAGCTCAGAGGCAGTTCTGCAGTCCTATTTATACCTGCTTTTTAGTTACATGCAAATTAGGGAGCAATTATGCAGAAATTTCCAGAAAAGGGGTGGTAATATCTGGGTCATCATGTCAGTGCCACGGAAAGGGACAATAGTAACTTCTGGGTGCTGCCATGGCAGTGGTAAACTGACATGGCACACTGGTGGGCGTGCCTTATGGAAACCTGCCTCTGCTCCATCACTGAGTCTCGCTCTGTCACCCAGGCTGGAGTGCAGTGACGTGATCTCAGCTCCCTGCAGCCTCCACCCTCCACCTCCTGATTTCAAGCAATTCTTGTGCCTCAGCCTCCCAAGAAGCTGGGATTACAGGCACGCACCACCATGACTGGCTAATGTTTTTGTATTTTTAGTAGAGATGGGGTTTCATCATGTTGGCCAGGCTGGTCCCAAATTCCTGGCATCAAGTAATCTGCCTACCTGGGCCTCCCAAAGTGCTGGGATTACAGGTGGGAGTCACCATGCCTGGCCTGTCCCTGTTTTAACTAGTCCTCAATTTGGCCCAGTGTCAGAACCCTGTCTTCAGAGTTAAGTCCTGCCTCTTGAGGCAAATCCTGCCTCCTACCTCAAAACTCTAAGGGTTCAAGGTCTAGTCCACCACTTGTCCACTGGGTGACTCTGGGCAAGGTGCTGAGTATCCAAATCATAGCCTCTTATGTGAAATGAGAGCTAATGCTGATACCTACATTCTGGAAATGTCAGAATGTTTAAGCCTAGAATTTAATTAGTGCCCAATATGCATGAGAAGAATAAAGATGAAACATTGCTAGAGAAAGATCAAACAGGGAGATTGCATATGGAGAGAGAGTGCCTGTCGGATAAGAGGAAATCCTTTTGCAGGAAGGTGGGTAGGAGGGAAATGCAGAGAGAGATAAACTTTACCATGAACTTCACTGTAGTTACTTAGAAGAGCAAAATGTGACAATCCCAGCAGGCTGTGTTTCCCGCAGCTCAGTGCTAGTTTAGGGGGTTACCTAAAAATAAGAAGTTTTCCACTTAACTGCAATGTGCCTCATCTTGACCTTTGATCCTTAAAATATGGGTTCATGGCATCTGTACTTTTGAAGTTAATTATGACAACAATATTCAGCAATGCAGACCTGGAACAGACTCTACATGTGAACAATTGTGTTCAAGCCTCATTAATCTGGTTGTTAATAAATGCTTGGTAAAACTGTGTTGAATAGTTGAAATTCCTGAGAATCTTGTAGCTATGATATGTCATTATCTGTGGAGCATCAGGTACCTTGCATAGAGGTAGGGGACCGAAGGGGCAGCCTGCATTACTTCTAGCAAATGAGGACACTGGGGCACCAAATGAGATGCTGCCAAGTGACTGCTTTGTGGAAGCAGCAAATCGTCAGGAAAAAAAAAAAAACACGAGCAACATAGCAGAGAATCACTCCTTCCGTTTTGCTCTATTCTCTATCCAAGATCATAATCAATATCCTTTCACACTGAATGGCCTATCCATAGCTGGAATGGGAAAAAAAAAACCACTTTATTTCAGATTCATCTTTCAAGAACCTCCAGCGCAGGAGATTTTGATAAAGAACAGCAGTAAATATTCTCTGCACTACGGAACTGAAAGAGGACAAACTCTGTTCGCGTTCTGTCTGTTAGGAGGGGGAATTAAAGCCTTTGGTGGAAGCAATATTTCTATGAAATCCTCCCTGATCATTTCCACCAGAGTCTACCCTGATCAAAAGCCACACTATTTAAAAAGAAGTAAGAGCGGATATCACTGAGAATAATGTGAGCATGTAAGGGGAAGTGCACCAGAGAATAAGTCAGAGAGATAGCATTAAAATGCCTTTTCATACTCGACACAGAAGAAACCTTATCTCCAAAAAAATAAAAGAGGCTGATGAATATTTGAGCCACTGATACTCTGCTGAATCTTAGATTCCATCTTGGAGAGAGAAAGGAACGGTTTCATTATGGTGTTTTGAAAAGAAACCTACAGAGAATGAGGAAGTGTCTTCACTTAAAGATTGGACAGCGTGATACCACATTCTGAGAAGTTGTCTCCTGTCAGAAGCCATCATAGCTTCCCTGCTTTTTATGGGACTCGACACAAACTGAAGGGGGTTTGCAAATAAAGTACTTAGTGTCTCTCTTTCTCTCTCCTCCCCCACCCACACCCTCGGTTTAAAAACAATGCAAAGCGTGAAGATGTTGTCTCCATCACAGACAGAGTGGAGTGCTGGGTTTTTGTTTTTGCTTTTTTGAGACAGAGTCTTGCTCTGTCACCCAAATGGGAGTGCAATGGTGTGATCATGGCTCACTGCAGCCTGGACCTCCTGGGCTCAATCGATCATCCTGCCTCAGCCTCCCTAGTAGCTGAGACTACAGGAGTGCACCACCATGTACTGCTAAATTTTGTAGAGACAGGGTCTCACTATACTGCTTAAGCTACTCCCAAACTCCTGGGCTCAAGCGATTCTCCTGCCTTGGCCTTCCAAAGTGCTGAGATTACATGCGTGAGCCACCATGCCCAGCCAGAGTGCTGTTTTTAAGTTAGTAGTTATTTCAAAGTCATTAGGGCCAAAGAATAATGAAGGAAGATAAATCACAGACTTTGCCTCTATAGCATAGCGGTGAAATAGCTATCAACCTATCAGTAATGAACAGGCTGAAAATGGCTTCATTCATTTTAAAATAGTTTAAATCCAACTCTTTGAAAATAATGAAGTGAAAACAGTTGGCCACACAAAGAAAAATTCGGTCAGTGAAATGGACCATTCTGAAGTACCATTCTCCTACTCCGATATCTTTGGATCACCCTAGCCTATGGCTCCTCAGCCTCGTGCTACTGACATTTTGGGCAGGATGAGTGTTTTTTATGGGAGCTCTCCTGCGCACTGTAGGATGCTGAGCAGCAGTTTTGAACTTTTACCACTAGATGCTAGTAGCACCCTCCACCCAAGTTAAGACACCAAAATGTCTCTAGAATGGTCACCTGTTCCCCGGGCAGGGGGAGGGAGGTACAAAATCACCCCTGTTTGAGAACCACTGCCTTAGAACAGGGGTCCCCAACCCCAGGCCATGGACCAGTACCAGTTCCTGTTAGGAACCAGGCCACACAACAGGAGGTGAGTGGCGGGGAAGTGAGAGAAGCTTCATCTGAGTTTACAGCTGCTCCCCTTTGCTCACATTAGCACCTGAGCTCCACCACCTGTTAGATCAGCAGCACATTAGATTCTTAGAGGGGCGTGAACCCTATTGTGAACTGCACATGCATGGGATCTAGGTTGCATACTTATGAGAGTCTAGCCGGACACAGTGGCTCATGCCTGTAATCCCAGCACTTTGGGAAGCCAAGGCAGCAGATCACCTGAGGTCGGAAGTTCAAGACCACTCTGACCAACATGGTGAAACCCCATGTCTACTATAAATACAAAATTAGACAGGTGTGGTGGCGCATGCCTGTAATCCCAGCTATTCGGGAGGCTGAGGCAGGAGAATTCCTTGAAACCAGGAAGCAGAGGTTACGGTGAGCAGAGATCACGCCGTTGCACTCCAGCTTGGGCAACAGGAGTGAAACTCTGTTTAAAAAAAAGAGAGAGAGTGCAATGCCTGATGCCCTGTCCCTGTCTCCCATCACCTGCCCATGGAACTGTCTAGTTGCAGGAAAACAAGCTCAGGCCTCCCACTGATTCTACATTATGTAATAATAATAGAAATAGCCAGGCACGGTGGCTCACGCCGGTAATCCCAGCACTTTGGGAGGCCAAGGCAGGTGGATCATGGGGTCAGGAGTTCAAGACCAGCCTGGCCAACATGGTGAAACCCTGTCTCTACTAAAAATACAAAAAGTAGCCAGAGGGTGGTGGGCACCTGTAATTCCAGCTACTCAGGAGGCTGAGGCAGGAAAATAGCTTGAATCTGGGAGGCGGAAGTTGCAGTAAGCCAAGATTGTGCCACTGCACTCCAGCCTGGGTGACAGTGAGACTCCACAAGAAAGAAGAAAGAAAGAGAGAAAGAGAGAAAGAGAGAGAGAGAGAGAGAGAGAAAGAAAGAGAAAGAAAGAAAGAAACGAAACAAAGAAAGAAAGAAACAAACAAAGAAGGAGGCAGACAACAAATATAATGCACTTGATCAGTATGAAAGCAGTCCTCCCCTCTCCCCACCCAAATTGTCTTCCACAAAACTGGTCCCTGGTGCCAAAAGGTTGGGGACTAGCCGATTCTGGTCTTCAGGGCTGTGCAGTCTGCAATCACTCAGAAAGCCCAAAAGACACAGCTGCTATCACCACCAACTTCTCAAATATCTCAGGATTCACCTCAGAATGTGCTAACCCATCCTATTCTTTGTCAATTACCCTAAGCGTTATTCCCCCTACAGGATCCCTCCACAGACCATTTTGTTTTCTCAGGCACTTGGCTGATAATTCCACTACCACAGGCAAAATATTGGTGCCCCTCCCCAAATTCATAGGTTGAAACTTAATCCCCAAGGCGATTGGGTCTTGGTGATCAGGGCTTGAAGCATTCATGAATGGGATTAGTGCCCTTATCAAGGTGACCCCAGAGAGCTGCCTCACTCCTTCTGCCATATAAAGACCCAGGAAGAAGATGGCCATCTAAGAACCAGGACACGGAATCAGCCAGAGCCTTGACCTTGGACTTTCCAGCCTCTAGAACTGCAAGAAATAAATTTCTGCTATTTATAAGCCACTCCATCTATGAGAATTTGTTATAGCAGCCCAAACAGACCAAGACATCCACCAAAATGCTTTCAGGAACTCTATTTAGAAGATGTGGCTTACAAGAAGGAAAGAGCACTTATTGCAAAGTTGGCCAGCCCTGGGTTCAAATCCTGCATCTGCCACTTAGCAGTGAGGAGTTATTATTATTTTTTTTTAGCAAGTCATTTTCCTTTCTGAGTCTTGGCTTCTCATATGAAAAAAATTAGAATAACTATAACTTCCATATGGAAATATTGCTGCTTAAATGATATTACACGTAAAGCCCCTACCAGCATCTGGAAGTACTGTTTTCCCCAGAAATTGAAAATGTATTGCTTCCAATTTGAACAGAATGACAGAGGGCCGGTTGGAGCCAAAATAGCATTTGATAAACTAGGACAAGAATCAAAATTGATGGCACTGAGATGGAAGGAGTGGTCAGGAGAGGCAGGCAGGAACACAGTGGGCACAGATCACCTGACTCTTTCGAGCAGCTTAACGATCATGACGATCAGGGCCAGGAAATATCAAATTATGAAAGTACAAAGATGGAAATAAAAGTACGTGTGCCTAAAATAAACACAAATGAATCAACTGATGATCAGTCCTTTCTTGCTTCATTGTGTTTTGCTGGCTGACTAACTTCACCTCATCGATCTTCTTACTAATTTTGAAGTCGTCTTCTGTTTGGAAAAGAACTTCCCATTTCTTTCAGGTTAATTCATATCTGCTCAGATTGGTTCATCACTTAAACAATCAAAATTTATTATTAGTGCAATGTGACATTTCTATAGCATCTATTTTTGTAATGCAAGAAAAAAATGTACCTACCAAATATCTTTGCCAGATACAAAGTTATTCTTTCTAGCCTACATTTTTAAAGGGAAAGTAAGAGTTAAAAACTCAGCTAATTTAAGGAATTCTATTTCAAAAAACTAATGAACAAAATGCATTGCATTGTTACGTCCATTTGTAAAGTGGACTTCTTTATGTCTAGAAAGCACATTAATGATCAAGGGGTAAGGTTTGAAGATAAATGCAACCTTCAATACAATCTTCCCTTTAAATCCAATATTAGTGTAAAATTTCATTGTTGCTTAATTAGGGTGTAAGATGGTGGGTCAATATATCCTTTTACTGTAACAACGGTCAAGAGAAAAATTATTGTATAGCATCAAAATAATAAAGCAGTAGCTGACAATTGCATTTTTCTATCAGATGCACTCCTAATAGTTCCATACAATCACTATTAGACCAAGTCTCGGTGAGGAATGTAGGGAAAATTAAAACAGACAGCCATCTCTTTAAGGCACTTGGAACAATTTAGTTTGACTTAATAGGGTCTTTCTCTGGGAGTCTGAATAGACCTATAAGCAGTCCCACCAACATTTTCAGATCTTTTTTGTGTTAGAAATGGCAGCTGCTTTTGATCATGTTAGTCACGGAGTCCTTTCATTTGCCTTGCACATAAGGCTGGGGTCTCACCTGATAGTATCTTGTTTCTCTACCCTCTTAAATGTTTTCTCTGCTTTCCTTTCAGTTTAAACAAATGAGTATCTGGCAATAATCCATCGAATTGTGTACTTCCTGCAGTCGGCATTCTCTGCACGTGTCTTCAGCCCTGGCTTCTCAGTTCCGGCGTGTGTCCCCCTCTGTGTCTATTTTTAGGTGTCACGTATGTTATCTCTGTTATATCCAGCGTTATCACTCTATTTTTGAGCAACTACAAAGGAGGTCTTGATGCTACAAAAATTACAAGTGGAGACAACTTTTTCATGATAATAGAAGAGAAATCCTAGACATTTTATGATCAAATGCTACCACTGTTTTAAATGTGTACAACAACAATGAACTTCACTTTCATTGTGTTGTCTATTTCATTTTTGAAAACACTTTAGGGTGCAAATCTCAACCGTGAAACTTCACATAGCAACAAGGCATATGAAAGGATATGGCTTTCTTTTCCATTTTCTGGGATAAACGGCTATGAGTTTCTTTGATTCTTGCTTTTAAAATGTATTCCCATAATATTCACAAGTAGGACACACCCTAAAATTTACTGTATGTCCCTCAAAACCAACTGGGTAAGTTATTCCTATTTTCTCACTTTAACTATGACTAGTGTTATGGACTAAATCCCAAAAACAGCAAGATTCTTTTTCTGTGTACTCACATGATATACAACCCAATACTCTGGGAGGCCGAGGCGGGCGGATCACCTGAGGTCACGAGTTCGAGACCAGCCTGGCCCACATGGCAAAACCTCATCTCTCTTAAAAATACAAAAGAATTAGGTGGGCATCGTGGCAGGTGCCTGTAATCCCAGCTACTTGGGAGACTGAGGCACAAGCATCACTTGAACTCAGGAAACAGAGTTTGCAGTGAGCCGAGATTGCACCACTGCACTCTAGCCTGGGCAACAAAGTGAGACTCTGTCTCAAAAAAAAGAAGAAAAGTTATCAATGTGATTAAGGAACCAGCACCTACATGCTCACTTTCGCTGTCTCCCCCACTTCTCTCTTTCTCTCACTCTCACTCTCTCTCTCTCACACACACACACACATACACACACACACACACACAGCTACATAACCTGCAGAATCTGAATTATGACTGGGATTTGGTGAAGGAGGAAGTGAGGTAATATGATTGTATGCTGGGGATTATTGTAGCATTATTAGATACAGTGAGCCCCAAGTTTCTCTTCAAAGAATCAGTATATCAGTATGTTCAGCTGTCTTATTCTAATTCTCCATTTTAAAGTTTAACATCCTTGTAGTTTCAGTAAACAACCTTTTCCACTAGTTCTAATCAGTAGTTCACAACTGTTCCCTCAGTCCCCTGCTCCGTCCTGACTCATTCCAGTCGCCTGCTCTGGTCACCTGCTTTGACCCCTGGCTACCTGCTCTGGCCTGCCCATAACCATCCTTCCCGCGAAACTACCCACCCCGCCACTCCAGCTCATACCCATGCTCCCTTTAAAAACAGCCAGTCGGGATTAGTCTAGACTGTGTGGTCTAACCCTAGCCAATAGGGGAATGACACAGCAGTAGGGGCGACCCTCCATCAGGCGTAAATACACCTCTGCCTCTCTTGTCCAGTGTGTGCTCGCCGTTGTTCCATCTGTGAGCCGTACCCTTCTATAGAAGCAAATTGCCTTGCTGAGGAAATTTATGTTCGAGTGTTACTTCTTTTGCGGTATCAAAAATTCTACTTATAACACATTGTTGATGGTGAAGTTCCTTAAACTTAGGGAAACGTTCACAAGTTTTGAAACCTCAGCATTAAATGTTGTTTCTTTGTTTTACCTACCTCATTAAACATCTTATCTCCTATGAGCTGAAAAGCCTCACCAGCTGCAGTAAGACAGTGACCTGAACTAATTTCACATTTTCTAAATTCTCACAAGCTACCAATCTCCTGGGGGAAGACTCAAGTATGCCCAGGACATCCACATTCAACATTCATACAACCTGGTGTTCCTTCGAAGAACAGTTGCTGCAAAGCAGTGCCTGGATGATGATGTTTTAAAATGAAGAGCTGAATTCGTGATGGAGGAGTTAAGGAAGAGGAAGACCGAATTTTCAATATTTGTGAATTTAAAAAATATGTTTGCTTCTTTCAAATGGAAGGGAGTAATAATAGATCTAGAGGGTGATGCCATGGAAATCTGGCACCAAATTTCTGTGTTTGTAGGAATGCATACCTCGCGCAATCCCTGTTTATATAGTTCTGGTTTACATTAGCAAAGGTACCTGTTACATATTTGTTGATGTTCCGTTACCTTACCTTCTGTTTTGTTGTTATATGAAGAACCACGGAAGTAAGAAGTTCTGTTTCATGTGTCTCACGAAACATCTGTTTACTTCAACATGGAAGTCTGCAAAGCAATAGAGAGGGAGCATGAAAATGCATACAATAGAGAAGAGAGATTCATTATATATCAAGATATGCATGTTTTGGCTGGGTGCTGTGGCTCACACCTATCATCCCACCACTTTTGGAGGTCGAGGCAGGGGTATCACTTGAGGTCAGGAGTTTGTGCAGATTTGTAGCTTAGAGCAACAGGCTGTGGCATCTAGCCTAAGCGTGTAGTAGGCCACACCATCAAGGTTTGTGTAAGTATTTTATAGTGTTCACATAATGATGAAATTGCCTAATGACATATTTCCCAGAACCCATCTGCATCATTAAGTGATACATAATTGTATATAACATTTAAATTTTCATGTCCATAAATCAGCAATCTGTACTTTTAACAGCTATCCAGATGACAGACACAAATCACCCAGTAACTTCCTTGAGAAAAAATACATAGCAGATGAGCTTGCACTTTCTATTGGAAAGTGGTTATGAAGATTATTCATGGTTCCCAAGAATGCAATCCTGGCTAACACCTTGAAACCCCATTTCTACTAAAAAATACAAAAAGTTAGCCAGGCATGATGGCACACACTTGTAGTCCCAGCTACTCGGGAGGCTGAGGCAGGAGAATCACTTGAACCCAGGAGGTGGAGGTTGCAGTGAGCCAAGATTGCACCACTGCACTCCAGCCTGGGCGACAGAGAAAGACTCCATTTCAAAAATAAATAAATAAATAAATAAACAAAATGAAGCAAAAAAAAAAAAAAAAAGAAAAAATAGGACCAGTTAGAAGCTTAATTTCAAAAAAGTGTACTGGAAGCTGAGAACTGCAAAGGTGTAAAAGCTATTATCTTGAATGGGAGCAATAGCAAGTCTCCTGTTTAGATTTTTAAAAGAGGAGAGAGATCCAAGATGGCTGACTACTAGCAGCTCAGGATTGTAGCCCCCAGAGAAGGTGCACAGAAGGAGAGGACGCCACACCTACAGATGAATTTTTGTTGCCTACGGACCAGGAGATTCCCAGCGGAGGAGCCCCACGGCAGCACGACTCTTGTGGCCGGCGTGGCGGTTTTGCCGGTGCCCTGGTGCGGCGGTTCTCGGTGCAGAGTGAACGGGACTGACTCCCCTTTTGGTCGACGTTTGGAGCTTCGGGAAGGCAGAGTCGCTTATTTACCTGATTGAAAGGGGGATTCAGGAGATTCCCGGGCAGAAAAGCACCACGAATCTTAATGCCGCTGTTTTAGTCGGCGCAGTGGGTTGCTCAGATTTTGGCGCTGGGAATCAACAAGTTGGACGTCCCCTCGGAGACCTAATTTGAAAGTTGGCAATTACAAACAACAGGTGGATAAATTTACAATGATGGGAAGAAACCAGCATAAAAAGGCTGAGAATACTCAAAATCAGAATGCCTCTCCTTCTACAAGGGATCATAGTTCCTCATTAACAAGGGAACAAGGCCTGATGGAGAACGAGTGCGATCCATTAACAGAATTAGGCTTCAGAAGGTGGATAATAAGAAACTTTTCTGAGTTAAAAGAACATGTTCTAGCCCAATGTAAAGAAA
>CAUYLG010006320.1:0-26597 GCA_963573385.1 Cacajao melanocephalus | reverse complement strand
ATTTCTGAGGAGCTCCCAGTTCATATTGATGCTATAGGCAGGTTGAGTACTGCCGGGCCCAGTGCAAAATGTGGGCTCTCAGTTCAAAAAGCAAGAAGAAAGTATTGTTTTTGGGTTTTTGTTTGTTTGTTTTTTTTTTTTGAGATGGAGTTTTGCTCTTGATGCTGAGGCTGGAGTGCACTGGCATGATCTTGGCTCACCACAACTTCCATCTCTTGAGTTCAAGTGATTCTCCTGCCTCAACCTCCAGAGAGTAGCTGGGATTACAGGCACGCACCACCACACCTGGCTAGTTTTGTATTTTTAGTAGAGACAGGTTTCTCCATGTTGGTCAGGCTGGTCTCGAACTCCTGATCTTAGGTTATCCGCTCACCTTGGCCTCCCAAAGTGCTGGGATTACAGGCGTGAGCCACCGCACAGGGCCATGAAAGTACTGTTAAAGGTACTAAAATATGAAGCTTTTTTTTTCTTTCTTCCAGTCTCACTCTTAGCTTGTTATGCTGTGTTTTCTTATTTAATGTTGTAAAGAAACACTGGAATTTTAAATTGTTAGCATGACGTTTATAATTTATATTGTGTAATGTCACTTTTAAATGCAAATATGAGAGCATTTGACTCATATATGGATTTGCTGAAATTATATAATTCATAAATAATTACATAATTTGTATTTTGTAGTTGGTGCATCCCTATGTAATTCTTTCTTACCAAAATAGTGGTTGCACTACACAAAACTAACAATTATTTTTATTTCACTTATTTTTTTAAAGTATTTTATTTTTTAATGTTTGCTTTTTTATTTTTTTAACTTTTTAAAACTTTTGTTTTAGGTTCAGGGTACATGTGCAGGTTTGATATATAGGTAAATTGCGTGTCATGGGGATTTGGCATACAGATTATTTCATAATCAAGGTAATTGGCATAGTATCCAATAGGTAGGTTTTTGAACCTCTCCCTCCTCCCACCCTCTACCCTCAAGAATGTCGTGGTGTCTGTTGTTCCCTTCTTTGTGTTCATACGTACTCAATGTTTAGCTCCTACTTGTTAAGTGAGAACATGCTGTATTTGGTCTTCTGTTCCTGTGTTAGTTTGCTTAAGATATTGGTCTCCAGTTCCATCCATGTTGCTGCAAAGAAAATGATCTCATTCATTTCATGGATGCATAGTTCTCCATAGTGTGTGTGTGCCATGTTTTCTTTATCCAGGCTACCATTGATGGCGTTTGGGTTAATTCCACATCTTTGATATTGTAAATAGTATGGCAATGAACATATGCATGCATGTGTCCTTATGGCGGAATGATTTATATTCTCTTGGGTAAATACCCAACAGTGGGATTGCTGGGTTGAATGTTAATTCTGTTTTAGGAACTTAAGCAAATTTACAAGCAAAAAAACAACCCCATTAAAAAGCGGGCAAAGAACATGAACAGACACTTTTCAAATAAAGAAATAAATGCAGCCAACAAGCATATGAAAAAATGCTCAGCATCGCTAATCATGAGAGAATTGCAAATCAAAACCACACTGAGATACCATCTTACACCAGTCAGAATGAGTATTATTGAAAAGTCAAAAAATAACAGATACTTGTGAGGTTGTAGAGAAAAGGGAATGTGTATATACTGCTGGTGGGAATGTAAGTTAGTTCAGCTATTGAAGAAATCAGTTTGGTGATTTCTCAAAGAACTTTTTTTTATTTTAGATTCAAGAGGTACATGTACAGGTTTGTTTTCTGGGTATATTGTGTAATGCTGAGGTTTAAGCTTCTAGTGAACCCATCACCCAAATACTGAATGTAGTACCCAAGAGGTAGTTTTTCAATCCTCACCCCCTACCCAGTGACTATTATTTCTATCTTATGTCCATGTGTACCCATTACTTATCTCCCACTTATAAATAAGAACACGTTGTATTAGATTTTCTGTTTCTGAGTTAATTCACTTAAGATAATGACTTCCAGCTCCATCCGTGTTACTGTAAAGGACAAGATTTCATTTTTTTTAATGTCTGTGTAATAGTCCACAGTATATATATACCATATTTTCTTTATCTAGTCAATCACTGGTGGACAGTAGATTGATTCTATAACTTTGCTGTTGTAAACAGTACTGTGATAAGCAGACAAGTGCAGGTATCTTTCTTATACAGTAATTTTTTTTTCCTTTGGGTAGATGCCAAGTAGTGGGATTGCTGTGTCCAATGGTAGTTGTATATTTGTTCTTCAGAAATCTCCATTGTATTAGTCTGTTCTCAGCTGCTAATAAAGACATATCTGAGGCTGGGTAATTGTAAAGGAAAGAGGTCTAATTGATTCACAGTTCCACGTGGCTGGGGAGGCCTCAAAATCATGGTAGAAGAGCAAGGGATGTCTTACATGGTGGTAGGAAAGAGAGAATGAGAATCAAGCGATCTTATAAAATCATCAGATCTTGTGAGGCTTATTCATTAACATGAGAACAGTATGGGGGAAACTGCTCCATGTTTCAGTTATCTCCCACCCATCCCTCCCACAGCACATGGGAATTATGGGAGTGACAATTCAAGATGAGATTTGGGTGGGGGATCCAGCCAAGTCATATAATCCACATTGTTTTCCCTTGACTTGTACTAATTTACATTCCCACAATGTATAAGCATTCCCTTTTCTCTGTATCCTTGCCAACATCTCTTATTTATTTATTTTTAATTTTTAATAATAGCCATTCTGAGTGGTTTGAGATAATATCTCACTGTGGTTTTAATTACCATTTCTCTGATGATTAGTGATGTTAAGCATTTTTTTCATATATTTGTTGGCACATGTATGTCTTCTCCTGAGAAGTGTTTGTTCATGTCCTTTGCCCACTTTGTAATTGGGGTTGTTTTTTACTTGTTAATTTGTTTTAGTTTCTTATAGATTCTGGGTGTTAGTCCTTTGTCAGATACATAGCTTGCAAATATTTCTCCCACTCTGTAGGTTATCTGTTACTCTGCCATTGTTTCTCTTGCTGTGGAGAAGCTCTTGAGTTTAATTAAGCTCCTTTTGTCTCCTTTTGTTGCATTTGCTTTTGAGGTCTTAGTCATGAATTATTTGCCTAGGCCAATGTCTAGAAGTTTTTCCTAGGCTTTCTTCTAAGATTTGTATAGTTTCAGGTCTTAAATTTAAGTCTTGAATCCATCTTGAGTTAATCTTTGTATATGATGAGAGATAGGGGTCCAGTTTCCTTCCTCCACATATGGCTAGCTAGTTTTCCCAGCACCATAGGGTGTCCTTTCTTTATTGCTTATTTTTGTCAGCTTTGTTGAAGATCAGTTGGTTGTAGGTATGTGGCTTTGTTGCAGTTTTCTGTGTTCTGTTCCATTGATACATGTGCATATTTTTGTCTATTTTTATATGATACCTGTGTTTATTTTTGTAGCAGTACCATGCTGTTTGGTCACTATAGACTTGCACAATAGTTTCAAGTCAGGTAATGTCATATCTCCAGCTTTGTTATTATTGCTTTTGCAATTCAGGCTCTTTTTTGGCTCCATATGAATATTAGAATTGTTTTTTTTCCAATTCTGTGAAAAATAAAATTGGTAATGTGATGGGAATTGCATTGAATCTGTAGATTGCTTTGGGCAGTATGGTCATTTTTCACAATATTGATTCTTCCTATCCATGAGCATGGAATGTTTTTCCATGGCTATTGTAAATGGGATTGAGTTCTTAATTTGGTTCTCAGCATGAGCATTGTTAGTGTATAGAAATGCAACTAACTTTTGTACATAGATTTTGTATCCTCAGTCTTTATTGAAGATGCTTTTCAAGTTAGGAGTTTTCTGGGGTAGTCTTTGGGGTTTTCTGTCATCAACACACAGAGATAATTTGACTTCTTCTTTCTTAATTTGGATGCTGGTCCTCTATGGTTGGCAAAGTCAGATAAGTTAACTCAAGGTCTAAGGTTCCCCAGGAACAGCAGTGGCCCACAATAAGTACACAACCACTATGGTGCTTGCCATCTCAGTTCAGGCCTGAGGGGAAAGCAGATGCCCCGTGCGAGCTGGCCCCTGGTTGTCTGTCCCTGGGAAGTTTTCAAATCACTACTGACAGCATTGCCCTGGGTTGTGAGGGCAGAGGTACTCCTTAACAATTTGGCAGTCAGCAGGTTGTTCCAGGGCTGAGGGGAGCACAGAAACACCCCCACTCACCCTTTCCTTGTGGCTTCTAGCTCCTCAGGGGCCCATCTCTGCCAGACGCTGCTGCTTTGCTTTTCTGCATCCCAGCTGCTTCTTGTGGGCACTCTGACAGATTCTGGCTCTCTTCCTTCAGTTTTCCATTCAGATTATGATCATTCACCTGTAACTTTGAACTTCTTTGAGGAGAATTGACATCTGATGTTCCTCATCAACCATCATGAAATAAAATTATTTTACTTCTTGATACACACAGTCTATAACATTCTCTACCTTCAGGTTATTGATGAGTAGGGAGGGATTCAAAGAACAGGAGCTGTGAGTTTCTCTATCTTTTCTTTTCCTCCTGTGTCCTTTTCAGCATGTGTCTGGCTAACACAGGGATGAAAGGATTCCTTGGTAGCTTGTGCTTCGCCGAATGCCATTTTCTTTTTCTGTATTCAAAGCAAGTGCTGTTGTAAAAGGTAAGTACGGTTTCTTGGAGCTGCCACCACTCTTGCTTACTCAGTCATGGACTTAACATGCTTACTTTGTACTTGCTTTGAGTCTTACTGAACTCCCACGTATCATGAGTACAGTGGAATTCTGTGATTATGGACATTGCAAATGCTATATGTGAATGAGGTGTCAAGGAATGGTAAATATGTATGTTGCCTGCATCTCCTCTGTTTCTGTGGGTGTTTCAGTGCATTTTACTTACAAAATGCAAGTTGGAAGATAAAATTATTTAAAAATTCAAGATAACAGAATATTAAGCCAAGTGTGGCCATCCTAAGCGAATGGCCCCCTGTGACTATAGAAGTTGCATACCCATGAAGCCAACCCATGCCATACTTTGAGTAGCAAGGATCTAGTCTCTCTAGGATTGCTATAAACTGAGCGTAGAGAAATAGTACTTACCTTGAAGACAGATCCCGGCATATAGTAGGACTTAGCAAATATTGATTCCTTTGTTTCCTTGTTTTCCCACTTCTCCCCTCTGAAGAAAGAGTTACTCCATAGAAAATCCTTCAGAGTGCTCAAACGAGTCTGCCTAACCATAGGGGATAGTGAAAAGGACAATTTCGTTTGAACCACTCATTTTCAGATGGAAAAATAAGTGACCCAGGGCTGGGCTGAGCTTATTCTCCAGCCCTGAGATGAGATATGTGACTCACTATGGTCAAGTGTGGTCAGGGGCCTAGGAATTCCCTATATCAGAGTTCTAGGGAAGAAAAAGAGAACTAGTTTCTCAACCACTGAGTGGGAGGACTGCAGCATTTGCCCGTGTTTGTCCCTTGTCTTCCTGCTGCTTTTGTTCTCTGAGCTAATTCCTGTTTGAAGAGCTGATATTTAATTCAACAGCCCCCCATGGAGCCTTGTGCCTGTGATAGAAGTTTCTAAAAATCTCTCAGTCAACAAAATGATAACAGCTGCTCTTTGAAACTCTGGGAGCTCTAGACTGGGGAGGTGCTGGGGGAGGAAGAACTAAGGGAGCCAGGGATTGGGGCTGGGGAATGCACTATTTGTTAAGGATAATGAGGCAAAAATGTGACAGAGGTTTTTATTACAAATAATAGACAGAAGTCTTCAAACAACAGCAGAGAGTCATTAAAAAAAGAAACAGAGTTAAATAATTGTCTAATTAGCAGGCACCAAGAAGGGAAAATTTATTCCATTAGAACTTCTTAAGGGAGAGTCAATAAATTCACAGCTGGGTGTTCACTTTCTCAGGAATACAGGATATGTGGATTTTCCTGGCGCCAAGTTGTTCTTCCGTTCCTTTGCCAAGTTTCCTTTCTGATTAACTCAAGGTGAGCCTTGCCTCAGAGAACTGCTAGGTTCAACTGCTTTACTCAACCATGTTATTAAGCTCTGGCCCAACTAGTGAGACTTCAAGAAGTCAGAAACTGCAGGTACTGCAACTATTAACAATACTATCAGCTGACATGCACATAGTGCTTCTCAGCTTATGAAACATGTTGACATACATTATTTCCTCAAATTCTCACAGTCACTCAGTAAGGGAGGCTGAGCTTGTATGAATGTTTGTGAGCATCGGTAGCAACCACCTGGTGGGAAAGCAAACCATCTGCAGCCATCCAGATCACTGTCTGCATTAATATGATTTATTTCAAGACATTCTTTCCCAGGAATATGATGTTGCGAATTATTATTTGGCTAGACGACTTCCTGAAACCCATTTATCTGAATAAAAGATGATCCAACTATCCCTTGTTAGAATAAATAACTCGCTTTTCGGACAAGAGGTCACTTCAGACTCATCATGCCACTGTTTACTCTTCCAGACTTGCTTGGAACCCTTTCCTTGCTACGGCCATTAGTCCTAAACTGCTTTATCAGGAACTTGGCCCAATCTGAGTTAGGCTCCTTCCTTGAATACCTGCCTTAAACCAGACCCCCAAACCTCATAAATATCCTTCCTAGAAAATGAGACTCTGTCGAGGGAGTGTTCTTTCTCATTTCAGTAAGTAATGGACTTGATGCTGTTTTATCAACAAATTAAGTGGTTATCAGGGTATTGGTAATCAACATTGATTTGAACCCTGGCTAGCTTCAACACTTCCTCGCTGTCTGATCTTGGGGAGACTTTTTGTGATGGTTAATATTCAGTGTCAACTTGATTGGACTAAAGGAGGTAGAGTATTGTTCCTGGGTGTGTCTGTGAGGGTGTTGCCAAAGGAGATCAGTGGACTGGGAGAGGCAGACCCACCCTCAAGCTGGGTGGGCACCATCTAATCAGCTGCCAGCATAGTGAGAATAAAGCAGGTAGAAGAATGTGGAAGGACTTAACCTGCCGAGGCTTCTGGCCTTCATCTTTCTCCCATACTGAATGCTTGCTGCCCTCAAACATCAGATTCCAAGTTCTTCAGCTTTTCGACTCTTAGACTTACGAGCTCTCTGGCTTTCAGCCACAGACTGAAGGCTACATTGCCGGTTTCCCTACTTTTGAGGTTTTGGGACTCAGACTGGCTTTCTAGTTCCTCGGCTTGCAGACACCTTATTGTGACACTTTACCTTGTGATCATGTGAGTACACTCCTAATAAACTCCCCTTCATATATATATCTATTCTATTTGTTCTGTCCCTCTAGAGAACACTGAATAATACAATTTCTTAACCTCTTTGTGCCTCATTTTTTACTCATATTTAAAATGAGTGCCAAAGACAGAGGGTTATTATAAGGTTTAAATGAGTTAATATAGGTGAAACTTTAATGTACTTGGTACATAACAGGATCTCAATAAATATGGAAGTAATATTTATTGGATATTAAATATGGAATAAATATGAAAATAATATTGCTCAAAGGGTAGAAACTTTTATTATAAATTATGGTGATCTAATATGCAACCTGGTGACTGTAGTAAATAATATTGTATAATACTGTATTGTTTACTTGAAATTTAATAAGAGAGTAAATTTAACACACACACACATGCACACACGCACACACACACATAACTATGAATGGTGATGGATGTGTTAAATAGATTTTCCGAGATAATCATTATATAGTATATATGTGCATCAAATTATCATGTAATACCTGTGTACAATTTTTCTCAAATATGTTGCAATAAAAACATAAAGGCAGGCATATGTATATCTACCTTTATATTTATTACTTATATATATATATTATTTTAAAATTATTTAAATCTTTCCAATGGGTTAACCAATGCTCTCATCCATTTTCTTGATACACGCTTCCCTAAACCAAAGCTGCCTAAGGGAAATAAAATACCATATGCTTTAGCTCACAATGAAATTACATACCTAATTTTCTCAATTTCTAAAATAGCATCAGCTGGAAATAAATATCAATTTAAACATAGTTGGGGGCAAAAAAAATGTGACACCATCATATGAACTGTATACATCAGTTATAACATGCATGCTGTTTTCAGAAAATATAAAATGTAGGAAAAACTATCTAAGGATTAAGTGAAATTGCAGTTCTCCTCAGAAGCCTTCAGAGAACTCATGGAAAAAATGGAAGTTTGTTTGATGTGCTTTCAAACTCATCACTACAGCTAAGTAGTTTCTGAATCCCTTCTGGGGACAGGACAGGCCATCTTGGAGGAAAGGGCAGTGAGCCGAAATTCATTCACCTGCTCGAGCTCCTCACAGATTTGGTCTTGGGGATCTATGTTTGAGGAGACTTGGAGTGTGTTTGTTGCAGACTGGGGCTGGTGTTGGCCTAAGGGAGGCCTAGTAGAGGAACCTTCCTGCCACAGAGCTGGCACTCTGCTTGGCTGTGCTGACAGAAAGTGTTGATTCTGCCATCACTTGCTTTCTCATAGAGAACATTTGTTTTGTCTTTACTCATTGGGCTCTTCCTCCTTAGTCTCACCTCATAGTGTATTCATGGCCACTGAAAGTTATTCAGATTGTCAAGGCCCAACTTCCGTACAGTGTTTCCCTAAGTGACATCTGTAGACCAGTGCCAGTAAGTAATCTGTTTCTAGTCTGATGAGTACGGAAATTGAGAGTGTTTAGACATTATATAGCAATTTAACATAGTCATGAAATCCAAATAGATGATCAATGACCTCATCTCACTGAATAGGGTATGGAGAGTTTCAGGTATTGCATTGTATCCATGGCGAGGTACATAGAGGGCAAGCCACTTACTGCTCATGTGCAGGGGCACCACATTCTAACCTGCAGTGGGCTGAACATTAAACAACAAAACAAAGCAGACAGTTAAAAAGGCTGGCCCATCATCACAGATAGACTGAGAATACTATTCTAAAAGCTAGTCATTTTTATTTCGAAGTATGTGTTGTACCTGGCCTTTCAGCAGCCGCCACCATGTCATGGAAAGGCCTTGAAACACTAACCTGGGACCCAACTAGAGTTCCCTGCCCAACTAGCTGAGAATGATTAATGTTTATAGTTCATTCGTATTTGACATTGTTCTATATACTAATATATAATGCTGTATTAAAACTGTCTAGATGTGGACATGTATGGATTGCCTAGTTCTCTCCTACATGAAAATTATGGTTTGAAGCAAGTTTTAAAGAAACTGTGGAATGTAGACACACATCAGCATACTTTCTGTGGTGTTCAGTATTCATCAGAACATGATGTTGGCTTATGGCATCACTGGCCTCACTTCCAGTGTGAGGCCTTTGTGGGCTGTACTTCCTGTAGTTCAGGAGTACTTTTGGAGTTAGGAAAATATGTTTTTCCTGCCAGAGGCTCTAGAAGATTTTCTTTATCAAAGCAAAGTGATAAGATGTTCTCTTAACAGTCATTAATTTCAAAGGCCAATTTCTTAATTACTTGACCCTCTAACTCTCTTATAGTTAGACCATGACAATGTACCTTAATTAAAACAAAAGTTTACTTGATTTAGATTGAGCAGCAATATCAAAGGTCTTTCCCTTCTTTCTCTTCAGTAATACTCTAACATTCCTTAAGTTTCTAACTATAGCTGACAAAATTGTTTTTAAATGTAAAATCTATGCATTTTTCCTCTATGGAATTGTGTGTGTGTGTGTGTGTGTGTGTGTGTGTGTGTGTGTGTATTGAATAGACAAACTGTTTTAACATTTTTTCAGAGTCACTTGCAATATCTGTTTCTGAACCCTCTCTGTTAAATTTACCTTGGAAGTTGCTACAAGTTGAGCATCCCTAATCAGAAAATCTTCAAACCATAATGCTCAAAAATCCCAAACATTTTGAGTGCCAACGTGATGCTCAGAGTAAATGTTCATTGGAGCATATTGGATTTCAAATTTTAAGATTAGAGATGCTCAATTGGCATGCATTTCTGCAAATACAGTCATGTGTCAATGATGGGGCTACATTCTGGGAAATGTGTCATCAAGTGATTTCATCGTTGTGTGAAAACCATAGTGTGTACTTATACAAACCTACATTGTATAGCCTACTACATACCAGGCAATATTATTCCCTACTGCTAAACCTTTCATTACCTTCTCACTTCCTACAGAAGAAGCTCTAGACTCTTCAGGAACTGATTTCTACCCTAAATGGCTTTTCTAATTTTGTTTTCCACCAAATCCCCCCCTTGTCCTATGTTTAAGTCCATAAATAATATGCACCTTGCTCTTTCACATTCTAGGTCTTCAATTATATTTACCCCTCAACCTATAATGCCCTTTCTTTTATTCTCACCCTTTTGTGCTCCAGTCCTGCATCTATCTTAAATCCTTGGTTCCTCCCATATAGAATGAGTTGTACCTCTGTGGGTCCTCCATAGACATTCCTTGCACCTCAGGCTAGTGCTTGTTGAATTCTGTCATATTTTCTAAGTAGTCATTCTGAGACTATCCTGATGAAATTATACGCTTTTTGAGAGCAGGGGAAGTGTTGCATTCTTCACTTCTCCAACACAAGCACAATGTCTTGGTAGCATCTGGCTTTCAATGTTGGTTGAATGATTGAACGTGGGTGACACAGGAGAGACTATAAAGAGATACGGCCCATGCTGTAACATACTGTTTTCTCCATGCTACTCTGTTTGCTCTCTGGTTATTCACTGCAGTGGCTGCCTGCTCCACAGTGTGGACTCTAGTCCTTTCCTGAACTATCAACCACCTGAGCTTTTAAAAATCATGATGAATTACCTGTGTTTTCTCATGTTAGGTTTATAGCAATGCTTTTCTTAGATCTTCTGATATCTCCTCAATCCCTTCCTCAGTTTTAGTGAACATTTGGTCTTTTATAATATTTAAAAATACTGTGTGTTTGTAGAACTTGTAAAGTGAACAAATTTCAGCCAAAGAGCAGGAATTCCACGTTGAGGTCAGAGAAAGTATGGAATGTTGTTCTTCATCCATACATCCCTGTGGCAAGAATCCAAGACATTGTGTAAATGGGCCCAACATCAGTAGTAATAAGTGGGCTGAGAGATCAGGAACCAAGACTTTCTGGAGGAAGTTGCAAAATGTGATGTTGATAGTTATGATCAGACTTTTCCCAATTTTCTGTTATAGATGTTATGTTATTAATATATTTTTCAATCAGTGGCTTTTCTTTAGTGTTTATGATTTAGTATGAACACATTCAAAAGCTTCCTAATAGTGTTTTTGAATTATTTTTGCAGATGTGATGTTAAACTGAGAAAGTACTTTTTTTTTTTGGCTTTGAATGCTTTGATTTCTTTGTGTGATAGGGGTTTGCTTTATCATATTTTACACTTTTATTCTTGCATTTATTTCACACTGTGCTTTTCCTTCATGAAAATTGTTACAGAATTACAGGATTTTTGGTTTAATATCTGTCTCCCCTGCTAGACCACAAGCTGTAGGAGGACAGGACAATGTGTGCCTGTTCATCCCTGTGTTAGTATCTAGCCAGTGCCTGGCACACATGTATCAGTGCTCAATAAGTGTTTGTTGATTAAACAAATAAATCTATTATGTATTCATTATATATTTTCTACTTTCTACCATCTTTCCCCCATGTAATTTTGAACTGAAAAGAAGAAAACTGGCCAATCATGTCTATGTGAATCTTGTATTCCTACTGCTGTTTTGTTTTGAATCTGCAAACACAAAGATACTTTAGTCAGTTTCAGTCTGGAGGCAGAGCCAATTTGAGTCATAGAGAACAGTGTTACAATAGGATGACCCAACGCAGCTGAAGAGTTAAATTATGGGGAAGAAAATCATTCAGCTACATGCTACCAAATTGGGTGAGGGATTGATTTAAAAAGTGTTTACATTCGATTCTTTATTTCCTCCTTTGCTATAATTCTATATCTTCCTTTACTTATTTATTTCATGACTCCCTGGGTTATTTCAGCTTTACCTCAAATTGAGGACAGAGACTAGGATCATAGCAGCTATCTTTCTTTTCTCCTAAGTATAAGAGGCACTCATTGGAGCTACCTTATGGGTACAGCAGAATAGTGACTGGGAATGCAGGTTGGGTCTTTCTTCTTAATAATATGGACCTAGGACACCATAAAATCAATGGAAGAATAAAATGAGAGCAAAATGCTTCAGAAAAAGCTCCTTGTAGTTTATGTATTCAACAAATATTAAGTTACTGTTATACACAAGGCATTGTTCTAAACACTTATATTGCTTACAATTTACTTTAGATTAAAAATACATATCAGTGTAGATACTGAATGGGCTTTAGTGTTAATTACTAATTCCTTTTCCTAGTGGACACTGAAGCTAAGAATGGCTACTCATTTTCTCTCCTGCTGTGCATCCTGTTCCTTTTTACCTTCAAGTTCTTTTACGTTGACCAGAGTTAAAAACTGCTGGTTTATGCCAAATTGGGCAGTTATTGGTAGCAAAATTCGTTGTGCTCACTGAGGCAATCTCATGTTACTTATGTTACTACTCAAAGGCCAGTCCCTTGTTTACTGAGAGCTCAAGCCCAATGCAGCTCATATTCCTTCCATTGTTATGCTGTTGTTTCTAGCCAAGTGTATACCACATTCTGTAACACAGTATGTTAGAAATCATGGCTATTTTTTTTTTTTTTTTAGCTCACAGAAGTTTCTTATTATCCACCTTCTGAAGCCTAATCATGGCTACTTTTTATGCAGCTCCTCCCAGAAATAAGAAGACTATCTTTATAATACAGGAAGTATTTTGAAGATAGTGTTTTTTAATTTTTAAACTTAAATTTTTATATAGTTTTAAGGCAGAAAACAGAAGAGCTCTTTCTGCTGAGAGTTCCATGAAAACTATTTCTCTATTTCTCCTAAGCCCTTTCCTGCTGAACATTTCTAATCTTTCACTACAAGTGCTTTCTTTCTAAGAGATGGCTCATCTCTTGGACTATTCGTCTGAGAGATTTGTGAGAGATTTCTGCCACTGGCTGAGGCAGAAATTTGCTTTTGAGCTTTTTCCCACTCCTCATGTAAACATCAATTTTCTGTCACTTTGTGAAATATGTTTCATCTCTTTCTCTCTACCATAGTGATATACATGCCACATAGATAAGTTTTTCGAATCTTACATTCTAGGTCAAAAATGATTCTGGGCCCATGTGGTTATTTTCCTTTTTCCTGTGTTTGAAAATAAAGCGTTATATAAAGGGGATTGTTCGGGAAGTAGATCCAGTGTCTAGTGTCATTATAGATAAAATATCAACCTAGGTCTTCATCTGTTTCACTGGGGAGTGTGATGTTAATTTTGTGTGTCAATCTGGCCAGGCTGCAGAGTGCTGAGATGTTTGGTTAAACATTACTCTGGATGTGCCTGTGATGGTGTTTCTGGCTGAGATTAATGTTTGAGCCACTAGACTGAGTAAAGCACATTCCCCCCACCCCATGTAGGTGGGCCTTACCCAATCTGTTGAAGGCCAGAATATAACAAAAGGCTGAATAAGGAATAATTTGCTCTCTCTGCCCATCTTCGAATTGGGACATGGGTTTTGTTTTGCCTTTAGACTCCGACTTAGTCTGGAACGTCTACCATCAGCTCCCCTGGTTCTCAGGCTTTAAGACTCAGGTTGGAAGTGTACCATTGGTTCTCCTGGGTCTTCAGCTTGCCAACTGCAGATCTGGGGACTTCTTAGCCTCTGTTATTGTGTAAGTCAATTCTTTACAGTAAAATTTTTTTTCTCTGTCTATCAATCAATGCAACATATATCTATAATTCTTATCTATATTCTTTTGGTTCTGTTTCTCTGGAGAACCCTCATACAGGAAGCATATTTTAGAAAGTCAGAGAGAGCATTACTGGTTCATTTTGATGAATCAATTCAGTTCATCAGCTATTTATTAAGCATCTGTTAGATTCAAAGCAATGAAATGTGCTAAGTGCTACAAGGGCCATAAAGATAAAGGAGTGTCCAGCTTTACAGAGAGTTTTTAAACTTGCTCTTAAATTATCATAAGGCAGGGGATTTTAAGAGCCTTGAAAGGCATGCTGTCCAAATGCTTTGAAGTTTTGGAGGAAGGGAAAGAGACTTTGGTCATGTAGTTTGGGGGAAGCTTTATAGAGGAGGCAGCACAAGTAAAGCTCTGTTCTCTAATGTCACTAAATCTCCCAACTGTTGTCCTTCTTCTCTTATTTATATGCAAACAACCCTGAACTCCCCTGGTTGGTATTGTAGGACATATTAAAATCATGAAGGTACTATTCTTAATGAAGATTTAATAATCAAATAACACAGCATCAAATAAATAGAGCAGAAACTATCAATGAGAAGTAGACTGAAACATATTAGTACGAGTAGACTTTAAATAACTTTTCCCTCAGTGCATCAACAAATTAAGTGGACAAATGAGTAAGTAAAAGTGAGGAAGACCTAGAAAACATAATTAACAAGGTAGCTCTAACTGATATAGCTACATCAGTCTACAGTGCACCATACCCGGAAGCCAGAGAAACAACCTTCTTAACAAGTGCTGTGAAACATTTACAAAAGTAGAATTATATTAGGCCCTAAAGAAATATTCTAAAATTTTTTAAAACCATAGAAAACATTCTCAGAATCGAACACAATAACATGAAAGACTGATTACCAAACTAGAAAACAAAGATTTCTGCCAATAGTAAACTAAAACCTCTTTCTTAAACCCTTCTTAGGTTAAAAAGGAACTCAAAGCTGAAAGTGGAGCATATCCAGAAAATTAATATAATTACGATATCGTGTATCAGAATATGAGGAATGTAATTAAAGCTAAACATACCAAATTAAAAAAAAGATGGTCTTAAATATTTATAGTAATGCTGTCTATGAAAGTAGAAAAACTGAAAATATTAAGAACTCTTAAGTAAAATAGAAGAAAAGAGCTAACAAACATAAGTTCACAAATTAAGAAAGTCCTAAGTGGGAAGATTGCATGAGCCCAGGAGTTTGAGACCAACCTAGGCAACATAGTAAGATGCTGTCTCTACAAAAAATAAGAAAGAAAAAATTAGCAGGGCACGGTGGTGCACATCTGTACTCCAACTACTCGGGAGGCTAAGGAGGGAGGATTGCTTGAGCCGAGGAGCTGCCGTGAACTGTGATCATGTCACTGCACTCCAGCCTGGGTGATAGAGACCCTATCTCAGAAAAAGAAAAAAAATAAAGAAAAAGAAATTAAGAAAGTCATAAACAGAAAAATGATGAAACTAATACATTCAAGAACTATATTGTAAATTAAAATAACAATCAACTAACCTAATAAAGATATGTAATAAAGAAAATACCATTTGCAAATATTTCCTTAAGGAAATACAAAAGCAGGTTCTGCAAAGAGTGATGCTGGAGGTTCGGTTTCTAGGGTCTACTTTTTTATGATATTCATTACTATGGTTTCTTGTTTTGACTTGCAGCCCTTACATTGTCTTCCTTTCAAATAGGTGACACTATTTCCTCTAGTGAATGAAGACATTGGCTGTCCTTGCAGCACAGGAATAGGATTGTGGATCTCAGTTCCTGAGGGCATCAGGAACCACTGTCTACACTCTCCTGCCTGTTCCTCCTCTCTAACACTCCATGGTGAGGATGACATAGTGAGAAGGCTGTGGGTTAAGGGTCATGCTACCTGAGTTATATTGAGTTAAATTTCTCCTATGAATTTGGGTATTCTCAAGCCAAAGCCTCTTGGAACCCCTGTTTTCTCTACTGCAAGACAGTGAGGTTGGATTTGATAATTTCTGAAGTCTCTTACAGAGATCGTATTTTGGATGCGATATCTTTTGATTCTTGGTGTGCTGTTCTTTAAAACTTCTGTGGTTACTAATACTTGGTTGCCCCACCCTCTACTGTCTTCCATCTTACGGTAGCATCATGTCATCAGTCTGAGGACGCAGTGATTTCAGACTTCTTTGGCAACTTTGCTAATACTGGTTCTCAAAATTACAGCAATTCATTTTTTCCTTAAACAACTGTACCTAAATATTTTTTATTTGGTTTTGTTGTGCTGATTGACAGTGAGTTCAATAAGAACTGAGCCAAACTCTAAGCACTTCTTTTTCAAACCAGGAAATATATTATTTTCTTTTATTGAATCCTACTTTACTCAGTCCATTTTCATCCAAGTTCAGAGCTACTAGGATTGATCAGAATGGCCATCCATTCCAGATTGTGTTTTTGCCATATCTAAAAAAAGGTATTAAATATATTATATATTTGGGGTTTTCTCAGAGAGACAATAGATATGCTACCAAAAGGTTTATATAAAACAAAATAACCATGACCAAAACCAAAACCAAAACAAAAACCCAACCCCTCACAGCACCTGTTCTTTCATACCCATAAAAGTGTTGACTAATTCTTGGAGGAGGCAAATTTTGCTGACAATGATCTACAAAGGAAGTAGTTCTTTATGAGGCCAGAATATGCAGTAAAACATAACAGCTCTTCCTTCCAGATCGAGTCTGCTTACCTGGATACTTATTCATCTGCCTGTGCTAAGTAGCCTGCAATTCTGTGATATTATTATTCCTGATGCTAATTGGTCTCTACTGAGCACAGGTCAGAACCAGGACAGAATGCTAACTCCAGTCTGCAAGGCTTCACCTTTTTGTGAACCATTAATGAGTGTTAATGAAACAAAAAAACAGAAAAAAAGAAAGAACTCAGTTTGCATTTGGGGAGTGAGATAGTAAATGGAGAATAGAAAAGAATTTACTGACATAAAAAAAGAAATTATAAAATTCATTCCAACTAACATGCTGAAATATTCCCTCCTTGTTCTTCCTGACTGGATAGAGTGTCAGGGAGTGAGTGATGAACTAGGCTTTGGGGTGAGGCTGTTGCTCGCTCAGTGTTGGAATTGCACTTCCCTTTTTATTTGACTACCTTTGTAAGTGCAGCCACACAGCTACTTAGTGTGAGTGAAGAGGGGATGGGAGACTCCTCCAATCAGTAACGTCTGTGAGATTGTTGGTATTGATTTTTCCTCCTGAGTGACACAATTTAAGTGGCTCTTGACAGGAATTTTCTTCTTGATGACAATTGACTTCTGATTGCCTGGACATCTCACAGCCATTGGCAGAAGAGACGGGCACCTGCAAGGGGAAGCTCAGAATGTCTCCAGCTCCATTGCAAGCTTTCCCCACTAGGATGCTCTTACACTGCCTCCATGAGGGGCCAGGTGGCAGCAAAGAAGTGATACATAAGAGGCAGGCCTGTTTGCCGCTGACCCTTGATCCAATTGGCTTGGCAACTCTGGAAATTCCTCTTATGTTAATTGGTTTATCAGCATCGTTATCATCATCATCCTTATTATCATACTTCAGGATGGGCCTGAATAATCATAAAGATATACAGATGTAAAGTGAAAATGTTTTTGATCATCTGAACAGTTTGCTTGCAGGTCACTAAACATGAGGATGACTGACGAATCATGCTTCATTCTACCCATTTTAATCCAAGTTTAGAGCTATTATGTTTAATAAATAAACATGAGAATAACTGATTCAAATGTCTGAGTGTTATGCAAAGTAGATTTTAGATACAGATTTCTAGACTGGTGACTAACTGGGGAGAAGGAAACAGAGCTCAGAAGACTGATTTCCTTGATACTTCTTGGTTAGGATAGAAAAACAGGGATTAAACCATCAGGAATATCAGGGACCCTCTTTGCTTTGCTTTTTTGGACAAGAAAACAAAAATATTTACTTATAATGCATACCTTACTTTCAAGGAGATCTTGAGGCAGCCCAAATGGAAACATGCAAAATAGTAGAGTTAAAACATAGACAGAGAACTCAGAAATTTAGATGAAGAACAGAAGGAATTTTACTAGAATGCAACTGAACACCAAACTTGGTTCTGATCAAAAGTCAACAATAATAATAGTAGTTATAAGGATATTAATAATAGTTACCATTACTAGGTACCAAATGTTTTCACACATTGTTTCTAATCTTTGCAACAACTTCACAAACAACAGAAAATTCAGAGACTCAGAAAAGACAAATAATTTGCTAAGAGCTACAGACACAGTAAGTAATGGAGCTAAGATCCAGATTCAGAACTGCCTGAGTTCAAAGCCCATATGTGATAAAAACATGTCTTTACAGGACATGTTTCTGGGCTCTATAGGGCAAGTTAGTGAGATATAAGATGCCTGACAGCCTAGTAAAGGCCCAATGTTGGACAGAATTGCCCAGTCCTACAGCCACTCATCAGTGAGATGCCTGGGAATGTTTATTGCGTGTTTGTCAGAGGAGGATTTTTGGTATACATACTGCTTCAATTTCTGAAAAGCCTCTTGGCAAATGAGCTTCCAGGGTCTATATTTCTATTGCAGGAACTATTAAAACAGAGCCACGTAAAATGTAGCCTTTGTTTGTTTGTTTAGTTTATTTATTTATTTATTTATTTGTATTTTTACCACTCTATAAAGGAAGTCTCAGTTGCTTTGTACTAAGATGGGAAGAAAGGCTGATAGTTTGGCAGCAAGATCTGAGCAAAAGGAAGCTGACCCTGGCCCTGTCCACCTGATGCCACCATCCAGATGGCATAGCAGATTCAAGCTCCTCATGCTAGAAACAAGGATTATGGTTAACTAGGGGTCTGGGACTCTTGGTGGCATCTTTTTTTTTTTTTTTGAACAAAAATATACATAAATGGTAAGTATATTTGTAGCCGTAAGAGTCTCTGCTCTGTAATAACCATGTTAATGTTCTCATAAAAAGATATGGGGCAGGAGCAAAGTGACAGAAAGGCTGATTAGCATTTTATGACAGAATTAAGCTGCATGACAAATAACTCACTGGTTTTATATCCTAGCAAATTCTACTTTCAAATGCTGGAGGTGCTGGAATGTTTTTGTTCATTTATTTGTTTTTTATATTTAACCATGAAGCCGTCCAGAGCAATTTGTAGGAAAATGGAATACAATAGTAATAGTAAATACGATTAGTGCTAATATTTATTAATAATCCCTTCCAACATTTCTGTAAAAATTACTCGTTTTTTTCTTGCTACTGGATTTCCAAACATATATTGGTTTAGAAGTGGAGGAAAATGTTCAGACCACTACTCATCAATCTTTTGATGTGAGAGATTTTATAAAATTCAACAATTCTGCTATTAGTTCTCCCTAACTTTGGGAAACCTCACTGAGGCCATTAATTCTGTGAGTGTCAAAGGGGAAGTGACTTCTACTTTGTTCAAAGTACCAGATTCTAGATTAAAAACTCCCTCTACACTTGCAGTTTTGTTACAGATAAAGAATGGGCCTGGGTGCGGTGGCTCATGCCTGTAATCCCAGCACTTCGGGAGGCCAAGGCGGGCGGATCGCCTGAGGTCGGGAGTTCAAGACCAGCCTGACCAACATGGAGAAACCTCATCTTTACTAAAAATACAAAATTAGCCGGGCGTGACGGCACATGCCTGTAATCCCAGCTACTTGGGAGGAGAATCGCTTGAACCCGGGAGGTGGAATTTGCTGTGAATCACTTGAACCTGGGAGGTAGAGTTTCCACCATTGCAGTACAGCCTGGGCAACAAGAACGAAACTCCTTCTCAAAACAGAAAAAAGAATGGGGGAAGGTGGAAAGAGGCAGAAGAGACACCTTGCTCCATTCAGCAAACCATTAGTTATTGTTGCTTGGAAATGATTCAGCAGTTGGTTTTCCCACCTACAGATATAAGAATCACCCCAGGTTTCCTTAATTACTGGTGGTAGATGAGAATATTAGTTCTCATTTACTTCATTAAGAGTATAATATTAATATATCAAAATTATCAACACAAAGTAAAAAATAATGGAAAAAAGAAACATGCTCATGATTTTACCCTCCTAATGTACACTGATAATCTGCTACATCATATGTTTAAAGGCAAAAGGTACGAAAATTTACTTATTCTTTGTAATCAACCAACACGTTAGGTAATTGCTGGGAGTCCACCTTGGGTCTAGCCCCATGCTGGGCAGCTCAAGATGCAAGAAGACAATCCAGTCCCTGACCTCCAACAATTCAATCCATCTGGAAAGCCAAGATGATTGAATGAAACTATTAATGAGCAATGCAGGGTGACATAATAAAGTGCTATAGGATGCGGATAAAATTATGTAGTCACTGTGGTCTTGATTGCATCTGTAATTTAGATTGATAACATTTTATACATTCTAACTGCTGGCAAATATTTATTGGATTGAGAGTCAAGAGTTGCCACTTTGCATGACTTCGAATAATAACCTACTTAACATATATAAATATATATGTAATAATTTATTTTATATATATATATATAATTCTGGATAAAACAAAGAAGATGAGATCAGATGATCTCCAAAGAGCCTTTCTGTTCTAAAATTTTATGAGTTAATGATTCCAGCTACTATCACTAAGATGATTTTAATTTTTTCCATAAAGCCTGGGAGTTGCAGAGACTTGAAAAGTGCTTCTCCTCCAAGGTAACAATGTCTATCAATCTTTTCTAATAAGTGGGGTTCTGGGACTCCAGTTCCAAGGGGTTTTGGAGCCTGGCCTGGATAAGGGTGGGGGCTGGAATGGCCCTTGGTTTCAGAGTATACAGTGAAGGCACCATTGCAGGGCAACATTGGAATGAAGCGTCCAGGAGTTTGGTCAGCTGTAGTATCAATTTGCAGGGGCTAGACAGAGATAAAAGCTAAGTGAGGGGCAAACTCAGAGATAGCAAAACTGAGCAGAGGGTCAGAAGCAGAATCTGAAGAGATGATCTGAGCTCAAAAGTATAAGCACAGGGTGCAGAGGAATTAATTTTAAGGACAGATGACAGATTCTGCTTCACAGGCTCACTATATAGCAGTCATCTTCACCCACTATTTCATATGAACTTGGCTTTCTTCTGCAAGGGTGAGCCTGTGAATTCATTTATGTTCTCTTGCCTTATCTCTGCCATGGGCAAAGGTAGGCCTTTGAAATGGTTGTTGGCCAGGACCAAGGATATAGCTTAGGTGTGAAAACTTATCAGCTGTCTACTTCAGGTCTCTTTTTTACTCAATCCACCCTCCATCCTACTACTAGCATAGTGATTTTTCTATAGTATATTATCTCTGACCTTGCCACTCCTCTGCTTGGGAACCTTGATACTATCTTTGTCAGAACTTAAAACTAAGATCTTTTAAAATATGGCTTCAAACTTACTTTTTCAATTGTATTGGTCACTTCTACCATAATTATGCCACTTGATATTTCTCAAATATACGCTGTCTGTCTCCACTACTGTGCCTTCATTCTTGCTGATTCTCTTTCCTCTGGAATGCCTTTTCCCAGTCAAAATTCTACCCAAACTCCAATCCAGTCTCGGTTTACTATTAGAAACCTCTTCAGCACATCACATCAATATAATCTTCTGGTCCTTTGAATTTCCATGGCTAATTTCCCCACGTTTTGAATTTATTATTTCTACCTTATATTTTGCTTATATACGTATCATTCCTGTACTGTGAGGTTGTGGCGTTTTTTGGGGGGAGGAAACATGTGCCCCCAGCACCTCACATACTGTCTGATACATGATGAGCTCTTCTTGGTTGTCTGTTAAAATCCTGATACAGGTTGGGGAAGTGGGTAGACATTCAAAGAAAAAAAAATCATGTAAAATCAAGAAGTGTTTCCACTCTTTTTTATGTGGCATTATACATTCATTTATGCAACATACATCCCCTCTCCACCCTGCTGCCAAATGTGCTGTTGTTGCCTATGAAACATAAAGCAGTATGGGATAATGGATTTATTTTATTTCTTTTACAATCATAAAACATATGAAAACAAGTACAAGCTTATCTTGAATTGTTAATACTTTAATTGGAATAACTCATTTAAACTGCCCAAGCAATTGTGTTACAATCCATTGTACCCATTTCAGGCAAATTTCTGGAATACAAGGGTTTCAAGTGAATAAAAATATACCATTCTTTCTTCTCTCTCTCCTCCAGGGAATACTCTATTTTTTTTTTCCAGCATAAATAAACCAACTTGCTTAACGTGAACCTTATAACCTTTATAACTCTTATTTTAAAGACATGTTTTTTTTTTTATTTTTGAGATGGAATTTAACTCTTTTTGCCTAGGCTGGAGTGCAGTGGTGCTATCTCAGCTCACTGCAACCTCCACTTCCCAGGTTTAAGTAATTCTCCTGCCTTGGCCTCCGGAATACCTGGGATTACAGGTGTGTGCCACCACACCTGGCTAATTTTGTGTTTTTAGTAGAGACGGGGTTTCACCATGTTGGCCAGGCTGGTCTCAAACTCCTGACCTCAGTTGATACATCCACCTCAGCCTCCCAAAGTGCTGGGATTACACAAGTGATCTACCATGCCCAGCCTTAAAGACATCTTTCCTTCATCTTTGAGGCCCCCATAATGCACTGCCAAGTGCCTCAGGCAGTGTGAAGTAGCTATGGATGACTTTAATCAGACTGGCTTCAAATCTCACTTCTGCAGGATTACTAGCCCTGTGACGTTTTACTAGTTTGTTAATCTCTTTCTGCTATATTTCCTCATATGTAAAATGAGGATGGTAATAATTGGGTTGTGGTTGAACAGTGAAGTGAGTTAATGTCTGCAAGGTACTTTGCACAGGGCCTGGTATGTAAGTATTGGCCATGTGGACTCTTGTTGATTGTTAAGCTTAGCACTGAACTAGTCTTTTAAAGCTGTTTAAACTCAAGTGCCATGTGGCTATTTTGTAGTTAAATTGAGATCCATGCTGATGATCTCTAGACTGCTTTTCCCAGTTTTTCCTACACAGAGCCACTTCTCTGTCTTATATCTATGCAAGGTTTTGTTTTGTTTTTTCATTCCCTGATGTACCACTATCCCCTAGTTCACACAGAGACTTCATTAGGCTCTGACAGGTAGCTGCCTTCATTGTCTTAGATTGAGAATAGTAATGGCTAATATCCCATGTTGTACTTTGGTAGAGGCTGAGAGGAAAATTTCCACCATAAATGGCACTGTGCTGTTGGTTAGAGGCATATTGAAACTTTTTACCTTTCCCTATTGCATTCAGGGAGAAGAGGCAGGGCCTGGCGGAGGAGTAGTTTGATTTGAAAGAACAAATTCTAACAACAGCAGAGAGACTGGGGGAAGAGCTGTTAGGCAGCCTTCCAAACATACCATACTGTTGATGCTAACAGTAAAGGGGCTCTCTTCCTAATCACTCACTTTATATTTCCGAGGCCTCTTGACAACAGCAGTGGAGATGCAGGCTGCTATTACAGATGTGGCTTGTGCACTAGAGTTAGCCAACTTGTAAACTCCTGAGATTAAAAGCAAATTAGGAAAACATGTATGTGACTTGTGCTTCTTGGGAGGCTTTTTACTCCTGTCAAGAGGTAAAAACAGTAAAGTTAATGCATACTCTTTTCTTTGATTCCAGTCAAGAGTGAAACCAAACGAGATTGGAGGCTCTTTGTGCCTTTGACCCAGCACAGAGCTAGGCCCATGGTGGCCACTGAATAAATGTTAGTTGGCTTTGAGATGCTTTCCCATTAGCCATTTGGATTGCCTGATGCAGAACAGTTTTCATCCTTCTATTTATTAATAGTTCCCAAGTTATCACCAGTTCAGTGTGCATTCTGGTACAGTTTAATCAGTTGTTAAAAGATACATGATCATTTGCTTTTTCCTGGACACAGTCCCTTTTCTTATGTAATCAAAACAATGACAAAAAAGCAATGGCCCTTTTTGTTAGAATATCACATTGAGATTTCATTTCTTATTTATATTTATAACCAATGTTCATTCTTATCTATCACTCCCCAACCCCTTTCAGCCTATTTTTCATTTCCATTGAATATTTGTGCTTTGGAATAATTTTTCCTAAGACGAGTATATCTTAGTTTATATACAGTGCATTTTTTCAAGTTCAAACTCTGCTTTTCTTTATACATTTAAAGCCTTAGGACTTTGTTTTCTCTTCCTAAGTTGTCATCATGTGCAGTGTTTTCCCATTCAGTCTCATCAGCATCACTGATTGATAATTTCTTCCTATTCCCAGATCACGTAACTGCAAGCACAGTCATAGGCTCTGAGAAAGCACTTGGCAAATACTGATTAATTTATTGAGTCATTAGTTGAAGGTGTTATTAGATTATTTCCACAGTGAAAATGTTGCAAATTTTCAGATGCAAACTATAAGAAGGTGGTACTCTGAGAATGGTCCCATCTGCCTTTATTCATTAAATTCATAGTATTATTCATTCTGATTCTTTTGCAGTGCCATGAGGTCTGCTTCTGATTGCTGGGATTAGGAAGGGTGAAAAATGAGTGAAACTTTGTGGAAAAAAAGAAGGTTTGAGATGAATCAAGCTGTGTTCACAAAGAGATGAAGGGCCAGGACTATGCTCATTAAGATTGGCTTCAACAGCTTGACAGAGTAGGAAAGAAAGGCCTTTTTTGTTTTGGAGACAGGGTCTCTCTCTGTTGATCATGTTACTCAGGCCAGAGTGCAGTGACACTATCTCCACTCACTGCAACTTCTGCTTCCCAGGTTCAAGCAATTCTTGTGCCTCAGCCTCCCAAGTAGATACAGTCATGTGCCACCACATCTGGCTAATTTTTGTATTTTTAATACAGATGGGATTTTGCCAGGTTGCCCAGGCTGGTCTCAAACTCTTGACCTCAAGTGGTCCACCTACTTCGGTCTTCCATAGTGCTGGGATTACAGGCATAAGCCACCCCACCTGGACCAAAGAAGGGGTTTTAGAGTCAAACTGCCTGGATTGGTGTACAACCCAGTAACCTATTAGCCATATCATCTTGGACACGCCAGTTGAACTTGTTTTGCTCCTCCCTTGCCTCCTTCTCCTCATTTTCGTCTTCTTAGGAGGGGTTATTGGGACCTAGCTCATTCATATGCAGAGTACATCTGAGTTGTTGTATGTATTTTTTAAAATATGAGATATTTCGACGATAATGAAAAGTAGACTGATACAGTAAAATTCACGGGCATTCCAGCTACTTTGTTTAATTTAAACATTTTCTATGTTTGTTTCACATACGTTTTTAAAAAGAAATAAAACATAACACCCTGTAATCCCAGGACTTTGGGAGGCCGAGGTGGGTGGATCACCTGAGGTCAGGAGTTTAAGACCAGCCTGGCCAACATAGTGAAACCCTGTCTTTACTAAAAATACAAAAATTAGCTGGACATGGTGGTAGGCACTTGTAATCCCAGCTACTCAGGAGGCTGAGGCAGGAGAATTGCTTGAACCCGGGATGTGGAGATTCTAGTGAGCTGATATCGCACCATTGCACTCCAGCCTGGGCGACAAGAGCGAAACTCAGTCTCAACAAACAAACAAACAAACAAACAAACAAAAAAAAGACCACATTCAGTTGTAGCCTACTGTGTCCTCTCCCTTGACCCCATTTCCTCTTTTTTTCCTGAACGTCGCACTTATCCCTTTTGTATCCAGGCTTCTATAAAAACATGCAGTATAGTTTTACAAGTTGTAAGTTTTGTATAAATAATATCATATTATACGTATTCTGCTGAAGTTTGACTTTGCCCCAACGTTGTTTCTGAAATTTGTCTTTATGCATGTAGTGTAATTCATTCATGTTATCCGTTGCATAGTATTCCATCAAACCTTAATATATCATTGCATGTTGTTGGTGCTGTGCAGTTGCTGCTTATAGTTTTACTTTTTTAATCATAACAAAATTGGGCTATTGTAAGTATTTCCGAATATACATCTATGTATACTTAACAGTTTCTCTCAGACATACACCTAGAAGTAATGTTGCTAGGTTGAAGGTATGTATGTATGTATTACACACACATATATATATATATATATATATATATATATATGTATATATATATGTATGTATATATATATATATGTATATATATATATATAAAATAAAAAATATATATATTTTATTGCATTTTAGGTTGTGGGGTATATGTGAAGAACATGCAGGATTGTTATATAGGTACATACATGGCAGTGGTTTGCTGCCTCCATCCTCATCACGTATATCTGGCGTTTCTCTCCATGTTATCCCTCCCCAACTCCCTACCCCACACTGTCCCTCCCCTAGTTCCCCCTGACAGACCTCAGCGTGTGATGCTCCCCAACCTGTGTCCATGTGTTTTCATTGTTCAACACCCACCTATGAGTGAGAACATGCGGTGTTTGAGTTTCTGTTCTTGTGTCAGTTGCTGAGAATGATGGTTTCCAGGTTCATCCATGTCCCTACAAAGGACACAAACTCATCATTTTTTTTATTGCTGCATAGTATTCCATGGCGTATATGTGCCACATTTTCCTTGTCCAGTCTATCAACAATGGGCATTTGGGTTGATTCCAAGTCTTTGCTATTGTAAACAGTGCTGCAATGAACATACGTGTTCATGTGTCCTTATAATAGAACACTTTATAATTCTATGGATATATACCCAGTAATGGGATTGCTGGGTCAAATGGAATTTCTATTTCTAGGTCCTTGAGGAATCACCACACTGTCTTCCACAATGGTTGAACTAATTTACACTCCCACCAACAGTGTAAAAGTGTTCCTGTTTCTCCACATCCTCTCCAGCA
>CAUYLG010006319.1:0-118398 GCA_963573385.1 Cacajao melanocephalus | reverse complement strand
ATAATATCCTGAAGAATATTTTCCAACTTGGATTCATTCTCTTCATGACATTCAGGTACACCTATCAGTCGTAAATTAGGTCTTTTCACATAGTCCCATATTTCTTGGAGACTTTGCTCATTCCTTTTTACTCTTTTTTCTCGAATCTTGTCTTCTTGTTTCATTTCATTAAGTTGGTCTTCTACCTCTAATATCCTTTCTTCTGCTTGATCAATTCGACTGTTAAAACCTGTACATACTTCATGGAGTTCTCGTACTGTGTTCTTCAGTTCCATTAATTCACTTTTATTCCTCTCTAAATTGTCTATTCTCATGAGCATTTCGTCAAACCTTTTTTCAACGTTCTTAGTTTCTTTACATTGGGTTAGAAGATGTTCTTTTAGCTCAAAAAAGTTTCTTATTATCCACCTTCTGAAGCCTAATTCTGTTAGTAGATTGCACTCGTTCTCCATCAGGCCTTGTTCCCTTGTTGATGAGGAACTGCGATCCCTTGTAGAAGGAGAGGCATTCTGATTTCGGATATTTTCAGACTTTTTACGCTGGTTTCTTCCCATCTTTGTGGATTTATCCACCTGTCGTGTTTGTAATTGCCAACTTTCAATTTGGGTCTCTGAGTGGACATCCAACTTGTTCTGAGCAGCCCACTGGGCCGACTAAAACAGCAGCATTGAGATTCGTGGTGCTTTTCTGCCCAGGAATCTCTGGTCTGGCTTCCCTCTTCAGTCCCTTTTTCAATCAGCTGAATGGGCGACTCTGCCCTCCTGTAGCTCCAAATGTCGACCAAAAAGGGCCCCAGTCCCGTTTACTCTGCACCGAGAACCGCCACGCCAGGATGGCGGCAAAACCGCCGTGCTGGCCACAAGAGTCATGCTGGCGACCCATGGGGCTCCTCTGCTGGGAATCTCCTGGTCCGTGAGCAACAAAAATTCATCTGAAAGTGTGGTGTCCACTCGTTCTCTGTGCTTTCACTGAGAGCTACAATCCTGAGCTGCTAGTAATCGGCCATCTTGGATCTCTCTCCAGCATCTAGTCACTTTCAAAGGAATCCCTGTGGGACTAACAGTGGATTTCTAGGCAGAACCTTACAGACCAAGAGAGAATGGGATAATATTTTCAAAATGCTGAAAGAAAATCTGTCTGCCAAGAATGTTACACCTACAAAAGTTATTCTTCATAAATGATGGAGAAATAAAGTCTTTCTCAGATAAGCAGCAGCTGAGGGAATTCATTATCACCAAACTAGACATAAAAATATGTGGTGATCCTGTCCCTGAAAGTCAAAGGACAGTATCTATCATCATTAAAACATACAAAAAATGTAAAAAACACTGGTAGAATGAGCCCATTAAAAAAAAAAAAAGACTCAAAGATTACCACTACAGGAAACAACCAACTCACAATGAAAAACAGAAAGAAAGGAACAAATAATATACAAAACAACCAGAAACCAATTAATAAAATGACAGAAATAAGTCCTCACACATCAATAATTACCTTGAATGTAAATTGATTAAATTTTCCATGTAAAGAATATAGATTGGCAGAAATGATTTAAAAATGATCCAATTATACACTGCAAATAAGAAACTCACTTTATCTGTAAAGATGCAGACTAAGAGTACAGGGATGGACAAAGATATTCTATGTAAATGCAGATGAGAAAAGCAGGAGTAGCTATGCTTATATCAGATAAAAGAGACTTTTAAATTAAAAACAGCAAAAAGAGACAAAAAGGTTTATGTATAGTGATTACTTCAGTAAGAGGATGTAACAATTCTAAATATACATGATACCGGGGCACCTAGATATATAAAGAAAATATTATTAGATGTAACAGGAGAGATAGATTTCAATACAGTCATAGCTGTGGACTTTGACACCTCATTGTCAACGTTAGACAGATCAATTGGATACAAAATTAACAAAGAAACATTGAAATTATTCAGTGCAATCCTTAGTATCTCTTTGTAATATTTCAGTGAAGAAAATAATTCTAAAATTCATATGAAACCTCAAATAAGTGCAGATAACCAAGTAATCCTAAGCAAATAGAACATTACCTGACTTCAAATTATAATACGAGGCTGGAGCAGGCAAAACAACATGGTACAGGTAAAAAAAAATAGACACCTAGACAAATGGAACAGAATAGAGAATCCAGAAATAAAGTCACATATCTATACCCCACTAATCTTTGACAAAAATGACAAAAACATACACTGGGGCAATTGTACACCTTTCAATATCCAGTGTTGGGAAAACTGGATTGCAAAAAAGGGAGTACTTCTATACTAGGGGAATGTAACTTTGTACAACCTCTATAAGAAACAGTATGGAGATTTCTCAAAGGACTACAAATAGAACTACCATTCAACGCAGCAGTTTTATTATTATCTACTCAAAGAAAAAAAAATCATTATATAAAAAATATATCTTCACTTGTATGTTTATCATAGCTCTATTTCAAATAGAAAAGATATGAAAGCAACCTACGTGTCAATTAATGGGTGATTGACTAAAGAAAATATAGTGTATATACACAATGGAATAATATTCAGCCATAATAAAGGAAAAATGTCTTTTGCAGCAACATGTATAGAACTGGATACCATTATCTTAAGTGAAATAACTCAAATCAAAAAATCAACTACCACACGTTCTCAATTGTAAGTGGGAGCTAAATAATATGTACAAGTGGACATAGGGTATAGAATAATAAACACTAGAGACTAGGAAGGGTGGAATGGTGGGAGGGGGTGTTGGTAAATTACTTAATGGGTACAATGTACATTATTCAGGTAATAGACACACTAAAAACCTGGACTTCACCACTGGACAATATATCCATGTAACCACATTATACTAGTACCTTTTAAATTTATACAAATACACAAAAAAATAAACTGCACATTAGACCAATTGGAACGAACAGACATTTACAGGATATTTAATTCAACAGCTACAGAATACACATTCTTCTCATCAGCACATGGGACATTCTGTAGGGCAGACCGTATATTACGACACGAAACAAGTCTCTCAACAAATTTTAGAAGTCAAAATCTTTTAAAATATTTTGCCAGACTACAGTGCAATAAAGCTCAAAGTCAGTAACAAGAGAAATTTGATAAACTATAAATACTTGGAAACTAGACAACATGCTCCTGAATGATCATTGGGTTAAGGACAAAATTAAGGAGAAAATTAAAAAAAAAAGTTCTTGCAACAAATGAAAATTGAAACATGACATACCCAAACCTATGGGATGTAGAAAAGAAGGAAAGTTTACAGCAATAAATGCCTATATGAAAAAAGTAGTAAGATTTCAAACAAAAAAAAAATCTAACAATGCAACTCAACAAACTAGATAAATAAGAACAAGCCAGACTCAAAATTAGTAAAATAAATAATAAGGATCAGAGAAAAGCTAAATGAAATAGACACTTAAAAATACAAAAGATCAATCAAACAAATTTGATTATTTTCAAAGGTAAACAAATAAACTACTTGCTAGACTAACCAAGAAAATAGAAAGAAGATGCAAATATACAGCTTAGAATTGAAAAAGGAAATATTACAACTGGTATCACTGAAATAGAAAAGATAATAAAATACTATTGTGAACAACTATACATGAACAAACTAGAAAACCTGAAGGAAATGGACAAATTTCTCGACATGTATAACCTACCAAGATGGAATAAAGAAGAAACAGATAATCTGATCAGGTCAATAATGAGTAATAAGATTGCTTCATTAATAATAAGGCTCCCAAGAAAGAAAAGTGCAGGACCAGATGACTTCACTGTGAATTCTCCCAAATTTTCAAGGAATAACTAATATCATTTTTTCTCAAACTATTTCAAAAATTTGAATAAGAGGGAATTCTCCCTACCTCATTTTACAAGGCCAACATTACCCTAACACTAAAATGAGACAGGGATGCCAAAAAAAAAAAAAAAAAAAAGAGAAAGAAAGAAAAAGCACTAGATGACAATATTCCTCGATGAATATAGATGCAAAATAATTGAACAAAATACTAGCAAACCAAATTGAACAGCACATAAAAAAATACACCATTGATTAAGTGGGATTTATTCCAGGGATGCTAGGATGGTTAAATACACACAAATGAATAAATGTGATACAATATGTGAAAAGAATGATGTACAAAGACCATATATTTATCTCAGTAGATTCAGAAGAAACATTCAATAAAATTCAACATCTTCTCATGGTAAAAATTCCAAAAAAAAAAAAAAACTAGGCATAGAAGAACCATACCTCAACATAATAAAGTCTGTATATGACAAATCCACAAGTAACACTCTACTGAATGAGGGAAAGCCGACTTTTCTTTAAGAACTAGGAAAACACAAGGATGCCCGCTTTCGGCATTCTTATTCAACATAGTACTGAAAGTCCTAGTCACAGAAATCAGACAAAATACATAAATAAATAAAAGATATCTGCATTGGAAAAGAGGAAATCAAATGATCTCTCTTTGCCTATGGTATAATCTTATTTCTATAAAAATCTGAAGACTCTACCAAAAAACTCTTAGATCTGATAAGCAAATCCAGTAAAGTTGTAGAATATAAAATCAACATACAAGAATTAGTAGTGTTTCTATACATCACTGGTGAATTAGCTGAGAGAAAATTCAAAAGGGCCATTTCATTTAAAATGGCTCCCAAAATTAAAAAAAACACTGGGAATAAATATAAGCAATGAGGTGAAAGATATCTACAAGCAAAATCAAGAAACTCTGATCAAAGAAACTGAAGAGGACACAAAAAATGGAAAGACACCCCATGCTTATAAAGCAGAGAAATTAATATTCTTAAAATGGCCATTACTATTCAAAACAATCTGAAGAGTCAATGCAAGCTCTGTCAAAATACCAACATCATGTTTCACAGAAATAGAAAAAGCTCTTTTAAAATTTGTACAGAACCAGTAAAGAGCCCAGGTAGCCAAAGCAATAGAGCAAAAAGAACAAAGCACACACTATCTTACCTCAAAATATATTACAAGGATTTAGTAACCAAAATAGCACGTTTCTGGTATAAAAACAGACACACTTATAAATGGAACAGAATAGAGAATCCAGAAATAAATTTGTGTGCTTATAGTGAGGTGATTTGCAACAGAGGCTCCAAGAACATCCATTGGAGAAAGGACACCCTCTTCAATGAATGGGGCTGGGAAAATTGTGGAATGCAGAAGAATAAAACTGGATCCCTAACTGTGACCATATACAAAAATCAACTCAAAATGGATTAAATACTTAAACCTAAGACCTAATACTATAAAACTACTACAGGAAAACATTGTAGAAACACTTTAAGATGTGGCTCTTGGTAAAGATTTTATGGCTAAGACCTCAAAAACACAGACAACAAAAGCTGAAATAGATAATTTGGACCATATTAACTGTAAAGGCTTCTGCACAGCAAGAAAAGACAGTGAAGAAACAACTTGTTGAATGGGAGAAAATATTTGAAAAACGAATCATTTGGCAAGGAACTAGTATGCAGAATATGAAAGATACTAAACCACAATAAAAAAGTAATAATCCCACTAAAAAAATCGCCAAAGGATTTGAGTAGATATTTCTCAAAAGAAAACACACAAAAATGGCTCAATATCACAAATCACCATGGAAATGCAAATCAAAACTGCAATGACATATCATCTTACCCCAGGTAAAATGACTATTAGAAAAAGACAAAAGTAATAGATGTTGATGAGATGTGAAGAAAAAGGAACACATACTTTGTTGGTGGGAATATAAATTAATACAGTCTCTATAGAAAACAGTATGAAGATTTCTCAAAAATCTGAAAAGCAGACTACCATATGATATGACAATCCCATTCCAGGGTATTTATTCAGAGGAAAAGAAGTTAGCACATTAAAAGCGTATTTGCTTTCACATATTTATTTCACCCTATTATTTACAATAGCAAAGAGATAAAATCAACATAAATGTCCATCAATGGATGAATGGATAAAGAAAATGTGCTATGTATACACAATGGAATACTGTTTGACTACAAAAAGGAATGAAACATCCTTTGTAGCAACATGAATGGAACTTAAGGTCATTATGTTAAGTGAAAAAGGCCAGACACAAAAAGACAAATATCACATATTTTCGATGTGGTGGCATGCACCTATAGTCCCAGATACTCATGAGTCTGAGGCCCAGGCATTTGAGACCAATCTGGGCAACATACCAAGACCTAGTTTCTAAATTAAAATAAACAAACAAACAAAAATAATGATGATCCTATGGAGGTAGAGAGTAGAATGTTAGTTACCAGGTGCTGGAAAGAGTGAGGAAGGTGGGATGAAAAGAGATCAGTTAATTGGTACAAACATAGAGTTAGATAGAAGTTCTAGGATGACTGTAGCTAAAAATAATTTATAGTTGTATTTCAAAATGGCTAGAATTTGTGAAACATTCTCAACACAAATAAATGATAAATGTTTGAGATGATAGATATACTAAATAATCTGATTTGATCATTATTCATTGTATGCATATATTAAAATACTATATGCACCTCATAAATATATACAATTATTATGTGTTGATAAAAATACATTCTTTTCTAAAAAAGAAAGTAAAAAAGAATAAAACATCTTCACAGTACAGCTTTTGGGGGATAAAACTGAGTTAAAATACTTTAGGATGATGAGACTATGATTCTGTCAAGGACTAGGGAGAGAACTAGGATGTGGATGGAAGAATTTATTGTATTCATTCAAAAATTTTGATACATTACTTGCCTATACTCTGAAATCTGTGGAGCCTCTCATTTAGAGGACAGTGTTCCCTTCACTTAGTCAAGCTAAGTATGCTACTAAAACATTAACCAGACCTCTTCCTACAAAAAACAAATATCAAATAAAAAGGTGAAATGAGATGATCTCCAAGGTCTCTTCCAACTTTAGCATGTGAATCCAATGATAAGCAAGAAGTTTTATTGTGTTTTTAAAAAATAAAAATTAACACATTTTTCTTACAGTAATGTAAATCCTAAATTCTTTAAGGTCTTGGAAGTTTCCCAAAGTGACATGACAATTAAGTCAATTGAAAGCCAGAACTCCAGATGCTTCACAGGGGAAACGCTGTGTGAAGGCATCCACACTAAATATTTAAGCCTCAGCTTATGAGGTAGTTTATTCAGCATAAAAATTTTCTGTGGGTCAGAGCAATTGCTGTTTTAGTGCTTCAAATCAAACACACTCTGAGGTTTAGAGATGAAAAATAAATATTTGCAAACAGTGGTTCAATCAGGGAGACTGTTCACTATGGTTCTCTTTGAGGATTTTTCAAATCTTCTATTTTATTACTATTTCTGAATTTACCAATAAAAACAGTCTCCTTGGCCACCAAGAAGGGACATTAGAAGGAACTGTCATCTAGTTTCATGAATGTTAACAGAAGAGATGTAAAGCCTAAGAGGGTCCTTCAAAGACTCAACATCTTAACGCATATGACCCCTTTGCAATTGGCTGTCAATCATCAGAAAGACTGTTATACCAATGCCTTTTAGAAAAGGAGTATTGAATAATAGAGACATTTCTTGCAATTCTTAGTAAAATTTAAACTTGATTTAAGTATTATATAAGATATACTCCCTAGGATAGTTAAATAATTAAAATATATAATTAAATTAGTTATATATTTTTGTGGAATGATAATATGCTTTTAGAACAGATTACACCAACATAAAGGCTTCCTCATTTATTTTACACATTTTGAGCTAAATATACATATGCCTCACAACTTATGTTTATTCTTTTAGATAGACTACTTCATGATGTTTTTTTTTTTTTAACTGTCACTCCTTTTTTGCAGTGTATTAAAAGATAAGGGCACCCATAAAGGAAAAATGGGAACAATATAGAAAATAATTTGAAATTTGGAATTTTACCTCACATAGCATATGTGAAGTAGGTGGGTGGGGGAGCAGAAAAGAGAAACATCAACAGTTTACGACATAGTGTTGAAGAACTTAAAATTGTAACTATGAAATTCTCTTTTTTTAAAATGGCACTTTGGTTAGAGCAAATTTTGATTGTCTGAAATACTTGTATTCCTGAATTTAAAACTATTCTAAATATGACTTATTCCTGAGGAATGGAATAAGCCCAACTTACAGCTATATGAAGGCAGCTCTTTCTTTTTGTTTTAGGACTTCAAATGACTTTCTGTTCATATTATTGAAAGTTCTATCTGCTCAGTGTCTATGCCAAAGAGTATCAAATGCAGAATATAAATAATTCTTGCGGATCGAAACCTCAGAGCACATTACCCAGCCACCAAATTTCAATTTGTGTAATATTTTGGATGTAAATAGGCTTTCCAGGCCTCAGTGGTGTGGTGAGGAGGGGCGGGCATGGCAGGTATTCATACTACTTTACTCCATGTATTGGTCTGAGTTCTCCAGCCAAACAGAACCAATACTGTTTTTATACAAACATTCACACACACACACACACACACACACACACACACACACACACATGGAGGCTGGGGAGTCCTGAGATATGCAGTCCACAAGCTGGAGATAAAGGAGAACTGATGGTGTAAATTCCAGTCTTGGTCTGAGTCCAAAGACAGGAGAAAACCAATGTCTCAACTCAAAGACAGGCAGAGAGACCATATTCTCCCTTACTCAATCTTTAGTTCCATTAAGGTCTTTCATTGATTATATGAAATCTATAGGGCAATCTGTCTTACTTAGTCTATGGATTTGAATTTTCATATTATCAAAACACCCTCACAGACATAACAGAATATTGTTTAACCAAATACCTGGGTACCCCATGACCCAAGAAAGTTGGCACATAAAATTGAAAATCACACCCTATGACACCCCATGACTTTTAAATAGTTCAAATAGATTCAGGCTTCATTTAAGCATCCACCTTATTTATTTATTTTTTAAACTGGTAAAGCTAGGCTGGTGAAATTAGCTTAGGTCTGAGGCCAAAATCTGGATTTCTTTCCTAGATCCTATGTCTAAATCTTCCATATTTGAGAGAAAAAACTGAAAGAAAGAAAAAAAAAAACATTTGCCTAGCCAGCAGCAGACAGAATTGTCACCTGTCACCCGACTTTTGCCAACTAACCCTTAAGCAGTGTAAGAAATGGAGGTAGGTTTATGGGCTTTGTTGTAAAGGTTATACCCAGAGTCCTAGGATTCCAGCTTTTGGGATTATATTTAGCATTCATTGGAAGGTATGCTACTGCACTCCAGCCTGGGTGACAGAGTGAGACCCTGTCTCAAAAAAGAAAATTCCACTCATTAATGGGTTATATAAATAAACTGCACACACTTTAAGTATACAGTAAAATGAGTTTGGACAAAGGTAATCAGGTAAACATCATCACAATCAAGTATAGATTTTCATCACCATAAAAGCTCTCCAATATACCTTGGAAGTGATTGTGCCCCACCCCACTCACCTGGTTACTCCAACCCCACTCCCAGAACTCTAGGATTCCAGTAATCTACTATAATCTATTTTCTCTCTCTAAGATTTACTTTGCATTTTCTAGAACTTCATGCAAAGGAAACTAGAAAATATGTACTGTTTTGCATGTTATTTATATTACTCAGTATGATGTTTAAATCCATTTGTATGAGTCCATTCTCATATTGCTATGAAGAACTGTCTGAGACAGGGTTATTTATAAAGGAAAAAGATTTAATTGACTCACAGTTCCTCGGGGCTAGGGAGTCCTCATGGTGGAAGTAGTAGCAAACATGGCTTTCTTCACATGCTGGCAGGAGAGAGAATGAGTGCCAGCAGGGGAAATGACAGATGCCTATAAAACCATCAGATCTTGTGATAACTCACTCACCAGCATGAGAAAAGCTTGGAGGAAACTGCCCCCATGATTCAATTACCTCCCACTCTGCCTCTGAGCTTGTAAAATCAAAAACAAGTTTGTTGCTTTCCAGATACAATGGAAGTACAGGCATTGGGTAAACACACCCATTTCAAATGGAAGAAATTGGACAAAATGAAGGGGCTACAGTCCATATGCAAGTCCAAAATCCAATAGGGGTGCCTCCGAACCTTAAAGTTTCAAAGAGTTCCTTTGACTTCATCTCTGACATCTAGGTCATGCTGATTCGAGAGATGGGGTGCCACAGCCTTGGGCAGCTTTGTCCCTGTGCCTTTGCAGGATACAGTCCTCCTCCTCGGTGCCTTCATGGGCTGGCATTGAGTGTCTGCAGCTTTTCCAGGTGCATAGTGCAAGGTGTCAGTGGAGCTACTGTTCTGGGGTGTGAAGGATGGTGGACCTTTTCTCACAGATCCCCCAGTGGGGATGCTGTGTGGGAATTCTGACCCCACATTTCCCTTCTGCACTGCCTTAGCAGAGATTCTTCCTGAGGGCTCTGCCCCGGCAGCAAACTTCTGCCTGGATATCCAGGCATTTCCATACATCCTCTGAAATCTAGGCTGAGATTCCTAAACCTCAATTCTAGGTAGAATTCCTAAACCTCAACACTAGGTAGAAGCTGCCAAGGCTTGAAGCTTGCATCCTCTGAAGCAATGGACCAAGCTGTACCTTGGCCCCTATTAGCCACAGCTGGAGCTGAAGCATCTGGGATGCAGGGCACCATGTCCCAAGGCTGCATAGAGCAAGGAAGCTTAGGCTCTGCTCATGAAACCATTTTTCCCTGCTAGAACTCTGGGCCTGTGATGGGAGGGGCTGCTATGAGGATTTCTAACATGCCCTGGAGACATTTTTCCCATTTTTTTGGTGCTTAACATTCAGTTCCTTGTTAATTATGCATATTTATGCTATGGGCTTGAGTTTCTCTCCAGAAAATGGCTGCAAATTTTCCAGACTTTTATGCTGTGTTTCCTCTTGAATCCTTTGCTGCTTTGAAATTTCTTCTACCAGATCCCTTAAATCATTTCTCTCAAGTTCAAAGTTTCACAGATTTCTAGGGCAGGGGCAAAATACCAACAGTCTCATTGCTAAAGCAATGCAAGAATCGTCTTTAATCCAGTTCCTAAAAAGTTCCTTATCTCCATCTGAGACCTCCACCTGACTTCATTGTCCATATCACTATCATCATTTTGGTTAAAGCCATTTACCAACTATTTAAGAAGTTCTATACTTTCCCACATCTTTCTGTCTTTTGAGCCCTCCAAGACTCTAGGAAGTTCCAAAGTTTCCCATATTTTCCTGTCTTCTTCTGAGCCCTCCAAACTGTTCCAACCTCGCCTCTTACTCAGTTGCAAAGTTGCTTCCATATTTTCAGGTATCCTTATGGTAGCACCCCCTCTACTGATAACAATTTACTGTATTAGTTTATTCTCATGCTGCTATAAAGAACTTCCCAGGACTGGGTAATTTTTGAAGAAAATATGTTTAATTGAATCACAGTTCTGCAGGGCTGGGGAGGCCTCAGGAAACTTAAAATCCTGGCAGAAGGGAAAGCAAACATGACCTTCTTCATATGGTAGCAGGAGAGACAATGAATGCCAGCAAGGGAAATGCTGGACACTTGTAAAACCATCAGGTCTCATGAGAACTTACTATCACAAGAACAGTAATGGGGAAACGGCACTCATGATTCAGTTACCTCCCACCGGCTCCCTCCCAGGACATGTGGGTTTATGGGATTATAATTCATAAAGCCAAAACCATATCACCATTCATGTTACATTAATCAGTAATTTGTTCTTGATGTTGCTGAAGAGTATCTAATCATATGGATGTTTATCTCTTGACTTCTGGATGGACACTTTTTCTAGTTTTTGAATATTATGAAGAAAGATATTATGAACATTCTATTTCAGGACTTATATAAACATACATTTCCTTTCATTAAATACTTATGATAAAATTGCAAGGTCACATGGTTAATATGCATTTAACTATATCAATAATTCTCAAATTGCTTTCCAAAAATACCAGTAACGTTTTACATTCTCAACAAAAGTTTCTGAGAGTTCCAGTTGCTCCAAATCCTTGGCAACATTTGGTTTTGTGTTTTTTATTTGCCATTCTAGAGGGTGTTTAGTGGTATCTCACTGTGTTTTAACTTGCATTCCCCTGATGAATGTTGTACATCTTTTCATTTTTAATGAAGTCTAGTTTATCAATTATTTCTTTTAGAGCTCATGCTTTCTTTGTATTATGTGTGAAGTCTTAGCCTGAATGAACTCTGTTATCTGCCACCTTGAGCTAGTAAGTTTGCCATTTTCCATGGGAAACATTTTTGATGAAAAATAATAAAAGCCACAAATTCACAGATTTTGACTTTCACATTGGCAGTTTCTTAAGAGTTAACCTTTCTCATAATTTTGTGTGCTTTTGGATACTTTCTATTACCTTTGAATAGTTGTTATTAAATTTCACCTAGCTGTTTAAACATTTATTGAGCTTACAATGTATTGCTATGATTCGATTGGTATAAATAAGGTAGTCTTTGACCTCAAAGAATTTATAGACTTCAAAAGGAGGGGAGATCACCATAGAATTATATTTTATTTGTGTGTTATCAAGAAAGACACAAAATAGTTTTTTATAGTGAATAGCAATTAAGACCAGATATTATAGAGACAAAACTGAATATTTTCTTTCCTTAGCTAATACCTCGTACAGATGTATTGGGTTGGTGCAAATGTAATTGCAGTTTTTGCCATTACTTTTAATGGCATTAAAGTTTTAATAAAGTTTAATGACCATTACTTTTAATGGCAAGAACTGCAGTTACATTTGTATCAACTTAATATTATAATATCCTTTGCATATTGGGCCAATATGTAAAAGAAAGAAATAGCATTATCACTAAATGCATAGTTTTAGGTGTAATGGGAAGGATATTTCCATCCTTCCCCTTCACTAAAATGACCTCCCTCCTACACAGAAATACACACCCCACATTTTGTTCTAGTCTTCTTGTAACATCACGTCATGATATTTTAGAAGGTGTGTAGCAATTCCCATGACATAAGATATATAGCTATACATAAAAACATCTGTATAACTAGGACAATTTGTTGGGTCAGTTTGTTTGGCAACTAAATAAAAATAGAATTTACTTCTCCAAGGGAAAATATTTGAAAAATAGGAAAAATAAAACCAGTGAGTGCCCTCTCACAGCTGTGGGGACCAATCCCTACCGTTGTCATTAAATTGGCCATCCTCTCACACCATCATTGTTTTTGTTACACCACCCTTGTTCTGATAGGTACAAGGGCCAAGACCCTGTACGTAATCTCTGAACTTACGTCACATAAATGTTGTATAGGGTGCCCTTCTAGAAATTAAATTCGTGATTTCCTTTTATTCCATAAAATAAGTTTGCAGTTGCCTCAGGACTGAAAAAGAAGACTTATTCTAGGAAAGTTCATAAAAGTGATATCCTTTAACTGTACAAGAATGGGACAACTAGACACTCTCTCAACAGTTCGAGTATAAGGAATACCTTTAGAAGCAATTTACAAGTAATATTTTTTGCAGCTGAGTTAATGACCAGGTCACAGGAGAGTTAATGACCAGGTCAGTTTGTAGAGGGGCAAAGCTAGCCACAGTGGAATATGAGGAACATGGAATTTTACATTCTGGACAGAGGACAATCTCATGATTGTTCAGCGTGTGAATCTTTCAGTATGGACTACAGGGTGTCTCCACAAGAGTGAACCTCAGGCCTTACTTTCAGTTCATTCTTCTTTATTGTCAAATATGCCTTTCTCATAGTTCAGTATCATCTTTTGGGACTGACTCTTTCCTTTTTATAACATATATTTAATATTCTAGAAAAATGCATATAAATTACTAGCTTTCCTTCAAACTAGTATGAGTAAAATTATCTGTAGAAGTTTTGATGGAACAATGCCATCGTGAGACAAAAGTGTTTTAATGAAGTTTGAATAGAACAGATAAACAGGACTTTTGGAAGACATAACCTCTTTCTTCTGTGGTTAAAGAAACATATCATAAAGTCTACTCTGTAGCTTGTCAGTTAAAGTTTCAAATGTAAAAATCTCTCAATCTTTTCAGGCAGAACAAATGACTATTTTATTGACAGGAGTTAAAAAAAGAAAAGAGAAAAGAACCAAACTCTAGTCCTCCCTATATTTATAGAGCAGATAATTGTTTTTTTTACAGTGCTAATAACATCAATAACAGTATTCAACAAATTTAATCACTTATGATATGTGACTTAATGTTCTAAGTGTTTATAGATATTATGATACACGCAAATATTAACTAAAAACTCACAGTAACCCTGGGAGGTAAGTATGACTTGAGACAGAAATGATTTATCTTACATTTCTTGGCGAATTACTTTCCAACCTAGTGTCATATTCCTTTTTTTCTAGTATTAAAAAATTTATCCATATGTACTACATATACATATTTTAAAGAATTCATCATATTATACATCTATGCAGTCCTGGGTGAATTTGCTGTTATATACATAAGTATAAAATAAAATTTTCAACTCCTTCTTTGGAAAATAATAAAACATTCATACTGCCATACATACAGAGTTGTTAGTACAGTTGTAAATAAACTTTTTATTAAACGATAAGTTAAATGCTTTGAAAGATCAGTGTTATCATTTATAAGCAGCTTGCAGAACTTGATCTAAGATTGGAAAAATAAGCATTTGGTCTGTTTGAATTAAAAAGAGCTCAAAGCTTCACTTATTCTAAATATTTTTGCCATGACATAATAATTTGACATGATGACAATTTGGGAGACATGTCCTTGAAAGCTTCTGTTGTCCATGAGCTTCTTAAAGAGCACTGCTTGGCATTAGTTCACATCTTGACATATATACTTGTCAGATTATGTAGCTGTTTTCTAGCAGAGGGCCAGTCCTTGGGATCATAAGCCACACAATTTGTTCATTCACTTTATAAACATTTATCAAACACCTGGTGTATTCTGGACATATTCCTCAATGAGCTCATAACCACATAAATAACAATTTCAGTATGATGGAATAAATCTATAAAATTGGTAAAGAGAAGTTACATCTTCAGTGAAGACAGAACATAAAGTCAATATATAAAGCAAAAACTTTTATGTAAACAAAATTATCCTTAAAAATCCAACGGAGGGTGTTAGGTTGGTGACTTACATACCTTTCTGCAATGAATTTAAACAACCAACCTGCTTTTCCTCAAGCATTTAGAACAGATAGTTGGTTTTTTTTTTTTTTTCAGTTGAGCATCAGTTGAAGTTAATTTGTATCTGTTGCCAGATTTTTTGAAATATGCTCATTTAAAAAATGGCACCACGTCCAGCAATGTAGGATGTCCAACCTGTAACCAGTATGTAGGTTCTGAGACCCACTAAAGAAGAATAAATTCAGGTTTTTCATGTAATTGTTACTGTGTGGCTGACACTTGTAGATAGAATAATAAATGGTTCACTTCCTTGCACTATTTAAATCCTTTCTCTCTCTTGATTGCATGCATATAACTGAATTTTGACAGGTTAATTAAGTGTATAATCAATCCCCAAAGCATGCACAAGATGTTATTAAAAACTCGTAATAGAAACGTCTCAGAAACTTCTGAGGCAGGTGTGGTACTTGATCTGCATTTTAAGGATAAGCAGAAATTTAACAGTTTGCTCCTCTGAAAAAAAGAAATCCTAGGGAGCAAATAGCATGAGCAAAATCAGGAAAGAGTGAGAGCATCTAATGCATTAATGAAACTGTAAGTAGTTTTTTATGGCAAGAGTGTGCAGCCAGAATGATACAAAGATGTGAGATCCTTAGGAAGTTTCTTCTTTGGAGAAATAGAGGAGATTCTTTTAGCAGTGATATGAATAGTAATTGGTGAGAAGAAAAGAGTAAAAGAAGGGACATCAGGACATTAGGTGGCAATAACTGAGAAAACAGGAGGACTTCAGCAATTCACTCCAGGAAATCTGCCTCCTAGTCCCAGAATGGAGGCCAGACCCCAACCATAGTGTTCTTTGCACTTTACTACACTGCCTCTTTATTACTTTTCTCTTTACATAAGCATCAGTTCTTCTACTGAAGAATAATGAATTTTTTCCTTCTCAGCTAATTCTTATGAATCCTCTTTTGCCATTCGGAGCTTATAAGGAGGAACATCGATTTTCCTTGTTATTGCTTATTTCTTGCTGCCTTCTGAAAGCCTGTTAGGATCAGTTATTTTAGGTTACTAGGTCACAATCCTTGTTGTGTATAAGCATAATCTAAACTTGAGGATTACTAATTTTTAAAATGACATGTTATTGTATTACATTTGTATAATTTTTTAAATTTTAAATATATTTTAGTCAATGATATGTGATTAGCTCTCAGAAAACAATTAACATGACTCTATCTTCATGAACATATGTTGTTATGACCAAAAAAACGGAATTTTAGTTTAGGCATTTTATTGTTAAAAAAAATTTCTGGTCGGGTGTGGTGGCTCACGGCTGTAATCCCAGCACATTGGGAGGCCGAGGCGGGTGGATCACGAGGCCAAGAGATCGATATCATCCTGGGCAACATGGTAAAACCCCATCTCTACTAAAAAATACAAAAATTAGCTGAGTGTGGTGGCGCACGCCTGTAGTCCCAGCTACTCAGGAGGCTGAGGAAGGAGAATTGCTTGAACCTGGGAGGCGGAAGTTGCAGTGAGCTGAGATCGTGCCACTGCACTCTGGCCTGGCCCTGGAAACAGAGCAAGACTCTGTCTCAAAAAAAAAAAAAAAAAAAAAAAAAAATTTAAGGTGATAAATGCAAGTCTTCATTTTGCTGTCTTTGCCGACTCTGGATATATTGTGCCAATCTGGTAGGAAAATGTGTCTTTCTTTAATTTGTATTATTTTATAATAATTGTTTTTTCCATATTTATTAGTTTTGTTTTTCTTCTTTAACAATCACATATTCACATCGTTAGCCATTTTTGTTGGAATATTTATCTCTTTCTCACTGAGCTGCAATAAGACCTTATTAAAAATAAATGACCATTATCTTTAATATTTGCTTTAATTATTTAATTCAAACATCATTTTCCTTTAAATTTGGTTCATGTTGTTTTAAGATATATGGGGTTTTTGATTTTTATGTAGTTTATTTATTATTTTTCCTTTTAACGTCTGCTTGTGTTATGCCTTTTCCTAGATGAACATTGTACAAGTCTTGAGAAGCAGTTATTTGTTTCTTTCATGTTTTGCATTTTACCTTTACTGCTTTTCATTCATTTGGGATTGATTTTAGCCTATGGAGTGTGGTAGAAATATGAATTTTCTTTTTACACTGGTTTCGACAGACACAGAGATGCACTGTTAGTATTCCTCTTCCAGAGAAGATTCACTGCTCAGCTGGGAGGAGTGTGGTTAGCTGACAGCCTCCAGCTGTTAGCTCCTCCAGAGTTCACCTCAGCTTTCAAGCCAAGGTCACACTCTTCTTGGGGTGGCCCCTTGCCAGTGATGGGCAGGGCAGCTGTTTAAGTGCCTGACTTTTTCCACTCAGTAGAGACTCTTCTAATGAGCAGTCTGTGCTTCATTGCTCCACTTTGGGCTGGCAGAAACCAGTCATGTCTCTATCATGGTCTGACAACTTCTTCTGCCAAATCCTGCTTCCTACTTTTTCCTTCCAAAGTGTTACTCCTCAATAAACTTTTGTGCTCCTAAATCCATCACAGTGTCCACTTCCCAGATAATCCAATAGATCAAGACTCTGGTTTGCAAATTATTTCCAGTTAGAAATAACTCCTAACAAGTATTATATTATCAGTTCTTCTCCTGGGTTTTGTATTCCACAGCACTGATCTTTTGATGTATTCTTTTGCCAGTTACACGGTTTAAAATACTAAATAATTACTAAATTAACATAATAAATGCATACTTATATACATGTGTAGGCATGCATTTCTGTGTATTTATGTCTACACACATGTCTTTATATAGATGTGAGAGAGTCTGGTTTCTGCAAGCTTCTTTATGAATATTTTTCTATGTTGCCCATAGGAACAACACAGAAAACATTTTTATTGAAGAAAAACTTTACTTTCTTTCAAAGAAAATTTAAATTCACTTAATCAACTTCAAAAATACTTTTGAGCTTTTGCTTTCCCTGTGCAGGAGAATGCATGTCTTCTCTCTTATATTCTGTTTGGTCTTAGTAAAATGTATGTTTATTGTTGAATTCATTTGAAATCATTTGTAGTGTTTATGGCAATGGAATTTTTTGAATGGTTAGTCATTATCATAAGAAAACATTGATTTTGAATATGAATTTTTAAGATCATCTTTGTTGCTAAACTTTCTAAAGAATTCTAGTAGTTTTTGGTGGATTTTTTTAGGCTTTCCAAGTAGTGAAAGTATTATGTGCAAATATTGTAAGTTAAAGAAGTTAAGGAAGGAAGACAATGACCTTTATGCAGCCTTCTGAGAACAGGACTAAGCTGCTAACAGTGAAGCCATGCCCATGAAGAGGTGAGCTGTGAGAGTGGTGGGTCTCTAGGCAGTGTGGGTCAGCACAGCTGTGTTCAGACTGACCAGTCTGGCAATGGGAGCAGAGGTGGGAGTGGGAGAAACATCACAGATAGCTTTGAAGCAGCAAAAGGTGACAAGCACAGTTTGAGAGACATATGTGAAGGACACATATGTGACAGAATAAGGCAGAAGCATAGACAAAATATTATTTATAAAAACAAACTTTAATTGTGTTTTGAAAGACCTAAGAGAGGAGCTGGACCAAGATGCTGCCATTTGACACGTGGAACAATTGGTTCAGCAAGTCCGATTGTGGCCTGCAAGACCACACATCATTTGGCATCTGGCTCCCTTTCACACTCTATTCACTACCACTCTTCTCACTCATTCCCCAAAAGCTCATGCTGCTCTTTGTCTGAATTGCTTGTTCCTGGATAATCCAGTGGTACGCTCGACACTCTCTTTTCAGATGTCACTGCTTCAGCAAATCAGACCCTCAGCAATTAGTGTAAAATAGGAATCTCTTTGCTTTCTATCTCTCATTCTATTTTATTTATAAGTTAGTAAAATGAGATATTATATTACTTTCTGTTTATTTGCCACCTTTCTCACTAGAAGGCAAGTTCAAAAAGTTCAAGGACTTTTTCTTGTTCCTTGCTAAATCTCCACCACCGTAGAATGGTATTATACTCAGTTACATTTGCTAAACAAACAAATGTAGGTGCACATGATTAACTTGATCTAGAGGATGCTACAGTTGTTCTGTTATCCTAAAACATCTTTTTGGTGAATAAGAAGCAGATTCAATATTATCAAATGCCATTTTGTAATCTTGCACAATGATTTGCTGGCTTATTCTTTGATGTCTTTATGTGATAAATTGTATTAATATGTTCTCAAATATTAAATCAGCAATGAATTTTTAGAAGAAATTATGCATGGTAACTGCTGTGGTTAGAGTGTGTTCTCCACATGTTTTGTGTTATAAACTTAATTGCCAAATTTATTTGTTGATTGGAGGTAGGGCCTTTGGGAGGTAGTTGAGATTAGATAGGTAATTGCTGCAGGGCCCCCCACGGTGGGACTGGCGGCTTTGTTAAAAGCAGAAGAGAAATCTGAGTTGACAATCATGATTTTGCCCTCTTGCCACGTGATGCCCTTGGCTGCCATGTTATGATACAGCAGTGAAGACCTTGACAGATGCCAGCATGAGGTGCTAGGACTTCCTAATCTCCATCACTGTAAGAAATAAATTTATGTATTACCCAGTCTACGGTATCTGGTTATAGCAACAGAAAATGGACAAAGACAGTCACACTATGTTAACTTTAAAACTACCACTTTGAGTCAAATTTACCAATAATATGTTTTATTTAGAATTTTTCATCTATATTCATAAGCATATTTGTTTATAATTTAAATATCCTTTATTGATATCAGGGTTGTTCTAGCTGCAAAATGTATTACAAGGCCTTCTATCTTGTTTAATGCTTTTAAAATGGATTTTTAGAAATTGTACTTTATACAAGTGCGCAGACACAAATTTAAATTTTAAGAAAGGGCTTTTAATAAAATCAAACCATCTTCCTCACTCTGGGTCTTGTCCTCCAGAGGTATTCCCTTTTATCTATGTCTGTCCCATACTTTCTGGAAGTTTCCCTCATTTTTAGTAATGCTGTTTCTTAATTTGTTAACTTAGATATTATCTATTGACTTGCTTAGATATTGTCTACTGACTTTGTCATATACACTGCCTTCTACCTACCAGCACCCCATCTTCTCAGTGTAGCTGTAGCCCATGTTTTGTCTAGAGAACATATGTATTTTAAACCATGAACTCAAATCTTTTTTTTTTCATCAGCTGTGTATAAGATCTGTGAGTCCTCACTCTTATACAACAGACATTAGCACTTACATCATTCTCATTTTCTCTCTCCATTTTCCCTACATCCCAGTGTCTAGCTATCTTTTCATTATTTTTATTTTTTTTTATTTTTGTTCGAGTTATATATGCACAAAGTTTAAAGTCAAGTCATTTTATGATGTTCTTTATGCAAACCGCAGTTCACTGCTTACCTCCTTTTTAATTTCACATTTTGTATGCTGCTGCTTTTAACTCTTGTCTGATTCTTTTGTTATTTACATAAAGAATCTCTAAATAACATCTTAATCTTGCTGCTTCATGATTTTTTTTCCAATTTTACTTTCCAAAAAAGATAAAAGAGAGTGAGCTTCTTTTCATTCTTCAACTCACACATCATATAAAATGAGCCCTCTATCTTTTCAATATTGTAAGATTAATATTCATTTATTTCTCTATATAAACAGTTTTCACTACAAAGCCCTGTAGAAATTAACATTACATATCCTTTACAAAACACTGTTTCTCTGTGGTTATTAATCATGTGGAGTTTTTTTGTTTAGTTTTCTACATACACATACTAGTTAAACTCCAAATTATCCACGTTTTCTAATTTTTTTCTCAATAGATTTAGATGTGTAAAGCATTCCATGAGTTTTAATTTCTTAAAAGAATTGTTTTCTGAGATTTTTTCTTCCTTTAAAGTGTAATCTTCTTTCTCTAGATCTGATCATTTTCTCTGCCACTCTCCTATAATACAGATCCAGTCTTTTGTATCCATATCTTCATTTTCTTTAGTTTACTTCCTTAATTTTGTAGAGCACATACTCCAATACCTTCCTGATAAATTTGCATGAGAGGTACATTTTTTAAAATTTCAAACTTTCTGTGTACAACCAAATAATTCCAAAGTTACAGAAAAGTTGCAAGGACAATACAAGTACAAAGAACATTTGTATACCATCTATCCAGAATTATCTATTACCATTACTGTTTTGATTTGTTTTTTATTCTCTCTCTCTGTGTCTCTCTCTCTTTCTCTCTGTATGTGTGTATAAAAGAGAGTGAGCTTCTTTTCATCCTTCGGCTCACACCTCATATAACATGAGCCCTTTATCTTTCCACTATTGTAAGATTAATATTCATTTACTTTATTTTTCTAAAGTAAATGAGTGTGTGTGTGTGTGTGTGTGTGTGTATCTGTGTGTACAGTTGTCCCTTGATATCCATGGAGAATTGGTTCCAGAATCTCATACAGATAACCAAATCAATAAAACCAAAGATGCTTATATAAAATGGTGTGGTATCTGCATATAACCTATACATACCATCTGGTATACTTTAAATCATCTCTGGATAACATAATACCTAATACAATGTAAATGGAATGAAAATAATTGTTGAACTGTATTTTTTAAGGAAATAATAACAAGAAAAATGTAGGTGCATGTTAAGTATTAATATAAGCATCCTTTTTTATATTTTTGATCAATAGTTGGTTAAATTCATAGATGCAGACACACAACACACACAGCTGTAGTATAGCTTTTTGCCCCTAAATGTTTCAGCATATGTATCTTAAGAATTATATATTCTTGTAGTACAGTTATCAACCTCAGTAAATTTATTGTTGATAAAAAGCTTTTATTGGATCTACCATCTATATTCCAATTTTATCAATTGATAGCATCTCTTCCATCCTGTATAGGTAATCCGAGAAAAACTGATTTTGAGAATAGTTTATTTTTTTTTTCTTCTACTTTCCTCCAAACTACTGCCCTTTCCTTTGGTATATATTTTTAGTTTTTGTCTCTCAGTGTTTCCTTTTCATGTTGCTGGCTTTCTTTAAATATCTGGTCATTGAAGACTACTAATTAAAATTTTAGGAATAAAACAACAGAGAGGCCGACTGGGAGGCTAGTGTATCTGAGTGGGTTGTCAGCTGACAGCAATTACTTACTTGTTGGCGTGCAGCACTTGCTTCATTAAATTAGATGATCCCCACTTGCTAGAACAAAGATGACTTTAGAACGTGATCTACCCTACCTGCCTTATTTCTCCCCAAACACTACTCTGTTCTCTCTCTCTCTCTTTCTCTCTCTCTGTCTCTCCCTCTTTCCCTCTGGATGGAAATGGAAGAAGTATGGGTGTGTGGAGGAATCAACCTGTACGTATTTTGAACTTCAATTAGTCATGCTATAAATAGCCCCACTTCTTCTGTCCTCGCCATACATGAGATTGTACCCATTGATTTCTTCCAGGTAACCTGACATTCTTTCTTGCAGCAGCTACCAGTTTACCAACATTGCGTCACAGACAACACACAATTTACCTTTTGTCTTTTAAAGATGGGTTCTAGAAATGTAGTGCTATCTTCTTTTAGTCTACCTCTAATTTGGTGTGTAGTTTTAAGTATATACTTTCTGCATTCCTTTATTACCATTTAATTTAGTCTCTCAATAAAGAATAGGTTAACATATATAGTCAGTTTTATATCTTGACTTGGAACAATTATAGCCTGGGAGCAATTTGTTCTCTAAAATTTGAAAGAAATTAGGAAGCAATAGAGGGTAGCTGTGAAAAGTGAGATGATTTATAGGGAAGTTAATTGAAATCTGGAAGGAAACAACAGACACTGGGATCTACTTGAGGGTGGAGGGTGAGGAGAAGGAGAGGAGCAGAGAAGATAACTATTGGGTACTGGGCTTTATACCTGGGTGATGAAATAATCTGTACGTCAAATCCCCGTGACATGAGTCTACCTAGGTAACAAACCTCCACATGTACCTCTGAACCTAAAATAACAATTTTTAAAAATCAAGGAAATTTAAATAAATTAATAAATACATATATTTATTATTAATTTAAAAAATAAAGACTTCTGGAGAAGAAAAGAAATTTTGAATATGTAAGAACTAATTTTTTACCCAACCATTATTTAAACTATCCAGGTTTGTGCCATTATTTTGAGGAATGTATTGGCAATATTTTTAGTTATTTGATGTTCGGAGTTTTTTACCCTCTTGAGCCAGAGTTAGTGATTTACATTTTACTTGAGAGTTCATCATTTTTTTTTATATTTCCAATGTCCCATAAGAGAGCCAAAGATAATATTCTTTTAAATTTTGTTAATATCTTTTTATCTGTGGTCATATCATCTTGTGCATTCCTAATAACACCCATAAAATCTTTTTCTGTTTTTAATTTTTGCTAATAACTATTGTTTTATCAGTTGTTCCACTTTTGCATTTTTAAACTGAACTCTGTGCATCTCAGTTTCCTCAACTATAAAATAGTATTATTAAAAGTATCTGCGTCATTGAGTAGTAAGGAGGAGTAAGTAAGGAGAACAGTAGAAAAGTGAAAACTCAAATATTAGCCTTTATTTATTTCTCCTGCCTATCCTGGTGTATTTTCTTGCTCTAGTCCTAATTTATTGAATTGGATATTTAGTTAATTTATTTTTATTTCTTCCTGTTCAGCCACTAAAAGAGTAAAATTTACTGTGTCTTTTTGGAGAGTAGTTTTGGCTGCATCTCAACATTTTTATGTGAAGTATTTATTATTATTATTTTCTAAATATTCTCTGATTATAGGTTTTAACTCTTTCTATTTTAGATAATGGCCTTATCCAACTATAAAATTCATTTACCAAACCAGCAAGTAGCTGGCTTTTCTTTAGGCATAGCTAGACTCGGTTAAGCTCTTGCTTCCTCAGCTGATTCTGATTTATAGTAGTGCTAGGAATTCTTCTCTATTTCAGGGTCTTTGCTTCTTAAAAATAGGAAATATAAATGAGCTTCTCCTAATATGTCTACTGTTTTTCTGTGAGGCTATATTGCTTTCTTAGAAAAAGGGGTTTTGAGTTGCCTCCAAATATCTTCTTTCTTCCTGATTCTACTTGTACTATACAAAACAGACATTTCTTGAGCTTTGTGCCCTATGAGTATCAGCTTACCTAGTTTTCAGTGACATTGGATTTTTTAAAAATAGTTATTACTATGTTTCTACTATTTTGGTTATTTCTGTTAGTTATAACCAAAGGAGATCAGATATTTGTGCTCATACTGCCATATTTTTTGAAAGGCTAAATAGTTTAAAACGGTTAACTACCACCTTTTAATTTTGTATTTTAATTTTCAAACTTAATTGACAGGTTGTGACCACAAATTAGTGACATTTGTTTTTATATAATTCTTCATGGGAAAGAGTGAGATACCTCACCATGTGAAATCTACAAAAAGAAATGATTCATTTGATAAAGAAAATAGCAGATTGCATTCACATAGTTTTGAAAATAAATTTAGTCTATCTTACCTATTGTGCGATTTTGAATATGCTGTAAAGTACCCATGATTTCTTGAAAAAAAATTCTTTGTATAACTTATTTTTTAATTTGCTTCAGTAAACTGAATTATATGCTAACTTTCTGTACCTTTGGCTTGTGTCTACACTGGACAGAATCAACAGTTGTGCTAGAAAAAAATGCTTTTTTATAAATGTCTAGGATTTCTACCAATGACATTCATTGTAAAGTGGCTATACCCTGGTTTTAATGTTTGTAAAACCCATTTGCAGAGGTAATTTAGAAAAGTATCTAGTAATCCAACTCCTGCAATTAGTTTACAACCCAGACAAAACCTTTTGCATTAAAAAGCTTTAAAGAAAAAACCCTGCAAATAATGTGAGATCCTGTGCTTAAGTACCTGAAAACTAGAACTCTGAAGTTTTATCCCTTTCTGCAAAAATACTTGCTAGGTTTCCTTACAGGATTTCCTGGTTTCTTCATGCACTTTTTTTTCTTAATATGGCCTTAGTGGTGAGCAGCACCACTAAGTATGTGAGTTTTAAACATGTGAGTTTTAAACATGTCAACAGTAGAAGGTCTTCTTGTTGATTCTTTCTCTCTGGTCATCTGTTACTTTATCATCTTACTTCTTTGACCAAAAAAGAGCATGCGTATGTGTGTGAATATTTCATATCAGCCATATTATTCAATTAAAACAAATAAAATGTGAATCCCTTAACACCACTAAAAGACCTTTCAGGATCACAGACTAGTTCCAAACTCAAGGGTGCCTATTAAGTATGAAGCTTGCTTGAATGAAGCGAATGTTCCTCTGCCCCTTTCAAGGGAGTGTATCAGAATCTCTGGGTTGTGGCTAAGGGACCTGTATTTTTCAAAGAACTTCTAGGTGATTCTGAAATAAGTAATCTATAGATCTCAAGTATAAGTAACACTGATTGAATACGAAGAGGGAGAGTGAGCTAGCTCTTTATAATGGGAAATTAAGATGGCTTAGTTATTGTAGTTTCACTGTGGATTTAGGAGACAATTTAAAAAGAGAAATGAAATGATTTATTCAGTTTTTCTCTGAGTAATAAAAAAGTGCATTAAAATCCATCTGAAGAAAAAACTTTGACTAAATGTTAGAAGGAATTTATTATGGGGATTCTTACAAAAGGAACAATGAGTAGTAGTTAAATGTCCAGGGTTTTGATTGCACCTTTATAAAAGCTGAGAGCATAACATTAAATCTTAACCTTTAGAAGACATTTCTTCAAGGAGCTAAGATAATGTAATGTAGCAACTTGACTTTATGATATAACTTAAAACAGAGATAAACTGGAAGAATAGATATTTAGCCTATTCTTTATATCAACTCTTTCAAATATCAATTTTTTTTTTTTTTGAGACGGAGTCTTGCTCTGTCATCCAGTCTGGAGTGCAATGGCCCGATTTTGGCTCACTGCAACCTCCGCCTCCCAGGTTCAAGAGATTCTCCTGTCTCAGCTTCCCTAGTAGCAGGGATTGCAGGTACCCACAACCGTGCCCAGCTAATTTTTGTATTTTTAGTAGAGACGGGGTTTCGCCATGTTGGCCAGGCTGGTTTCAAACTCCTGACCTCAGGTGATCCACGAGGCGTGGCCTCCCAAAGTGCTGGGATTTACAGGCGTGAGCCACCGCACCCGTCTTGAATAGCAAATATTTCAACCGAGTTTCAGGCAAAGACTGAAAAACAGACTATGTTTGAACTGACTTCTCGGGCCAAGTCTACCAAAATTCTTTGTTGTGGATAAAAGGAAGTGCTGTAGGTCTTAAATCCCAGAAATGCAAATGGCAGAGTTGATACCAACATTTGGAGAATGATGTCGAGTCTACGCAGAAGGAAGACCTGCAGACTGCGCAGCCATGCCTTTTGTCACTCTCCATTTTGTAGGATTATTTACCCTCATCCTCATTTTCCTATGTTCAGTTATTTTTGGAAGGAAACGCGCTCCAGGGGCTTGGTGGTTCTGCCAGGCTGTGGAGGTGAGGCTAAATACACCTCCTCCTTTCCCTGTGACCTCAGCCTCTCAGGGTTGCTTCGAACTGTGGGAACTGCTCAAGGAGTCTGCGGAACTGGGAGCACCGGTGTTCCTTATCAGAGACCTCTCAGATATCCCAGAGCCCGAGGCTTATGCCCAGCTCATTCTGAAGTAAAGCTGACCTTGAGCTTGATCATCAACTTCACTTATATTTGACAAGTGTGTACTAAGGCAATAAAACTATTCAATAGAGCAAAAAAAAAAAAAAAAAAAGTTCTATGTAGCTTCCTATCTCAAGCTTTATATAACCAGAAAGCAGCATAAATTTTCTACTGAAAAGAAAAAGTATAATTCCTAATTTGATTAAAAAAAAAATAAGTAGTTTGCCTGGGCTCTTCCATAATTTGTTCAATGAATTAATTCTCTCCATTTGAATGATAATAGGTGGGACCAGTGTTGGTGATGACTGAGTGCCCAACTGCAAGTGAAACTTCAAAATGCAAAGGGAACATTCTAATTCCACTCTTTGAGTTATTTTTAAATATGCAATAAATTATTCCTAACTATAGTCACCCTATTGTGGAACCAAACTCTAGATCTTATTCTTTCTATCTGACTATACTTTTACCCACTAACCATTCCCTCTTTATCCCCCACTCCAACTACCCTTTCCAGCCTCTGCTAACCATTATTCTACTCTCTATCCCCATGAGTTGTTTACTTCTTTTTATAGCTCTGATATCATAATAATTAAAACTTATAAATTATAAAGACAAGCAGAGAAAGAATAATATTACACCTGAAGTATTAATGCACCGATATCATAGACTGGCTATCTTTTTTCTTTTTTTTCTGTGGTTTTAAAATTATGAACTTTTGTGACATTTTAAAATGTTCAAGTGGCCTGCAGAAAGTTTAACTGTTTGGCCCATGGTGTTGCTTGTCACTCACTGTCTGGGTGGGAGAAAAATTGCTCCGTTATAGAGTCATTGCTAACTCAAATTACTTCTTCCTTAAAATCAAAGCACAGTTTTTATTTTATTTTTGTCTTGTTTTCCAGTTATAGTTACTATTAAAACATGCAATATTTAAGAAGCATTGTCTTATATTCTTTAACACACAGAAACTTTTTTGTATCCTTAAAATTTTTGTTTTCATTTCAATTTGATTTCTCCACAGTGTTTCTGTTATTGCCACTTCAAGGGCTTGTTAAAGTGCAGATTCTTGCATGCAACTCCCTAGAGATTCTCTTTCTTTTATTTAAAAATCGTTTACCTGTTTTTAAACTTACCCATTAGAAATATGTTTCTCTTAATCTTACTTTGAAGTTTCTTAGGCCTGGATGAAAGTTCCAGAGAGGTAATTTAGAAACACTGTAGATAAGACGCTTAAGTCTGGCCATGCATATCCTATAAAAGGATAAATGAGTCATGCAAGTACATTCTATTAGTGACCTTGTTATAAATTACATTTTTACCACATTCATGAAAAAGCCCTAATTTTAAAAAGCCTTAAGGTGGATGCTATCCTCAAAAATATACCCAGAAGTCACAAATGAGACCAATAATCCGATATATGCAGGTTTTTTTTTAGTTTAACCAAGGGCTTTCTATGTCTATTTCCAAAGTGTATCAAGTGCAAAGGGAAAAAATTCAATCAGCAGCCAAAATCCCTTTTTGGCAATGCTTATTTTCTCAACAAAATTATTTGCCAAATTCAAGTTGCTTGACTTTGACTAGCAGCAAAATTGATGCTCATCAGCTACTTCAGAAACTGTGTCCAGGCGCTTTATTTTTCAGTCTTTAGAGACAGCTATTATTACATATTAAAGGCTCTTTTGGAAAGGGTTAAATCTGATTTTTATAAAGTTTGGGTTCTGATATAAATCTTGAATCAGCTGGTTGATGACTTAGTCCTTAGGGTAGTGTGAAACCTGCTGATTTGTCACTGTTCAAAACTGGTATAGGGGTTTGTGGTCATGGCATTGGAGTGTGTAGGCTCCAGCTGAGGCATTCCTAAGCTCTTTGTCTTAGCTCTTCCATAACAGAGGTGAGGCAGAACACCTGGTCTCAGCACAAATAAGTGCTGAGTGTGCAACCCAGTCCAGAAGCGGGTTCATGTCTCCTATCAGCTTGATCTGGATGCTTTCACTTGCTCTCATTTCTAGTCCCTTTGGCAACATTTGAAATCAGTGCAATTCATCAAGGCAACAATATTGCATGATCTTTGCATTTACCAGTTCTACTTTTAACTGTGAAGCTAAGCAAGTATTAAGAAAAGCAGAAGTAAGGCAGATACAAACACTTCAGACTAACTTATTCCAGCAGACAACCCAGTTAGGGGATTTGGCTACCATGGACAAAAAAAGAAACATAAAGCAAAGGAAACATTTACCATATTTTGGTGTAATGGGAGAAGTTGTTCTTTGATCATTAACATGCATTTTTAGAATTTGTCTCCAGGGCTTCTGGTTTGGATAGCTACCGGTAGCTTTTGTTTTTCCTCTATGCTAAGGCGTTCCATTACTTGTGGCACAACAATCTCTCAAGGCAATAAAACAAAAGGCCAGGGCCTAGACACCAGGGAAAGGTAGAGATGGCATTTCATAATTTCAGAAGATAAGAGTCCTAGTACTTTGTATTTTCTTCAAGAGATTAATAACTGAACCATTGTCATTAGCAACATTTGAAACAATCAGTAATTTCTGTGACATTTTGTACTTTTTAAAAGAAAACAAGGGTCTTGAGTGAAATTCTTCTTAGTATAAGCATTTTCTATAGCTACTGGTGTCTGTGTAAGTGTCTGTGTTCATACTAAATCTAATTATATGACTAGATAAAAGAACAAAATGGTTTGTGCTACCGTATTGAATATAGACAATTTCAGTTCTCTGTTTAAGTCACATTTTTAAACAAAATAAATCTTTTTTAAATTAATAAAACTAAACAAAAATAAGAAAATATAAATATAAATAAATAAGCATTTGTGTTCTCAAAGAGTTTTGCTGGATACCATGCTACATTCCATTATATATTTTCTTATATATGAGATACTTTTAGAAAGTTTTTTTTTTTTTCCTCTTTTTTTTACTAAGCACCATCTCTTTAGCTTTTAGGAGAGAAAATGGTATAAATTGATGGTAGTGATTTGGGGATGTTTTACTGATTATAATCAGAAAAATGTGAAATGAGAGTCCATATTAATCTGAGATACACGAAATACCCAAATGTCTACTCTCATTCTATTTTTATATTTGAATGTTATGAATCTGAGATATACGAAATACCCAAATGTCTACTCTCATTCTATTTTTATATTTGAATGTCTATTTTTATATTTGAATGTTACGTGAAATTTTCTGTTTATTTGCTTCCTATTTACTTCAGTATGAACGAACTTAATCCCAAATTCAAACTCGTGTTTTGGTTGTCTCTCTTTAAAACCTTTTTTTTAAGTAACAAAAAATCTAAATGTATACATATGCTCATTTAAGAACAGTTTGCCACATGAAAAAACAATTTGTAACAAAGAGTGATTGGTTACCTGAATCCTGTTAATACAGGCATACCTTGGAGATACCATGGGTTTGGTTCAAGGGAACTGCAATAAAGCAAGTATCACTATAAAGCAAATCACATAAATTGTTTGGTTTCTTGGTACATAATAAGTTATGTTTATAGTTTATTAAATGTGCAATAGCATTATATATAAAAGAACTGTGTGCATACCTTGGTTTACAAATTACTTATTGCTAAATATGCTAATGAATGTCTGACACTTCAGAGTCGTCGTCTTTCTGCTTATGGAGGGTCTTGCTTTGATGATGATGGCTGGCAGCTAATCAGAATGATGGTTGCTAAAGATTGAGGTGGTTATGATGATTTCTTAAAATAAGATAACAATGAAGTTTTCTACATTTCTGATTGACTCTTTTACAAAATATTTTTCTGTAGCATGTAAGGATGCTTGACATTTTACCCACAGTAGAACTTTTTTCAGAGTTGGACTCAATCCTCTCAAATGCTGCTGTTGCTTTGTAAACTAAGTTTATGTGATATTCTAAATCTTTTGCTGTCATTTCAACAACGTTCATAGCATCTTTACCAGTAGTAGATTCCATTTCATGAAACCACTTTCTTTGCTTATTTATATGAGGCAACGCTTCATCATTCAAGCTTTATTATGAGATTGCATCAATTCAGTCACATCTTCAAGGCTCCGCTTCTTACGCTATTTCTCTTGCTGTTTCCAACACATCTGCAGTTATTTCCCTCCACTGAAGTCTTGGACCCCTTGAAGTCATTCATGAAGGTTGGAATCCAGTTCTTCCAAACTCCTATAATGATATTTTGATCTCCTCCCATGATTCACACATGTTCTTAATGGTATCTAGAGTAGCAAATCTTTTCCAGAAGTTTTTCAATTTCCTTTGTCATTGTCTATGGCAGCTCTAGCCTGGAAAAATGTATTTCTTAAATAATAAGATTTGAAAGTTAAAATTATTTCTTGATCCACAGGCTCCAACATGGATCTTGTGTTAGCAGGCATGGAAACAACATTAATCTCTTTGTACGTCATGATCAGAGCTCTTGGGTGATCTAGTAAATTATCAGTGAATGGTAGTATTTTGAAAGGAATCTTTGTTTTTTAGCATTTGGTTTCAACAATGAGCTGTAAATATTCAGTAAACCATGCTATCGACAGCATTGTTCTGTCATCCAAGCATTGTTGTTTCATTTCTAGGGCATAGGCAGAGTAAATTTAGCATAATTCTTAAGGCTCTTAGAATTTTCAGAATGATAAATGAGCATTGGCTTCAACTTCAAGTTAGTAGATACATTAGCCTATAACAAGAGAGTCAGCCTGTCCTTTGAAGCCCTGAAGCCAGGCATTGACTTAGCCTCTCAAGCCATGAAAATCCTGGATAACACCTTTTTCTAATGTAACACCTTTTTCTAATATAACACTGTTTCATCTACAGTGGGAAATTTGTTGCTTAGTGTACCCACCTTCATCAGTGATCAATTATTTTAACCAGATCTTCTGCATAACTTGCTGCAACTCCTCCATCAGTACTTTGCTGCTTCACCTTGCATTTTTACGTTATGGACACGGCTTGTTTTCTTCAACCTCATAAACTAACCTTTGCTAGCTTGAAAGTTTTCTTCTGTAGTTTCCTCACCTCTTTTTCCTTCATGGAATTGAAGAGAGTTAGTCTCGCAGTGGATTAAGCTGTGGCATAAAGACATGTTACAGCTGGTTTGATCTTCTATCAAGACTGCTCAAACTTTTTCCATAGTGGCAGTAGGCTGTTTCTTTTTCTTTTTCTTTCTTTTCTTTCTTTCTTTTTTAAATCATTCATGGTTTCACTGGAGTAGCACTTTTAATTTCCTTCAAAAGCCTCTTGTCTATCTCGGTTTTCAACATGTGTTCCTCACTAAGCTTAATTATTTCTAGCTTTTTATTTTAAGGAAGTGTTATGCAACTCCTCCTTTAACTTGAATTCTTAGAGTCCATTGTAGAATTATTTTTTGGCCTAGTTTTAATGCTGTTTATTTTTGGAGGGAATAAGGGGGCAAGAGGAGTGGGAGAGAGTTAGAGGAAAGGCTGGTCAGTGGAGTAGTCAGAACATATACATTTATTGATTATATGGGCACAGTTTGTGGTGCACCAAAACAATTACAATAGTAACTTCAAAGATCACTGATCATGTATCATCATAACAGATATAGTAATAGCAAAAAAGTTTAGAATATTACAAGATTTACCACAATGTGACAAAGAGACATGAAATGAGCACATGCTGTTGGAAGAACGGCACTTATAGGAAAGACTTGCTGAAAAAGGATTGTGACAGTCCTTCGATCTCTAAAAAACACGGTACCTCAAAGTACAATAAAGCAAAGCACACTAAAACAAAATGTGCCTATAAAATAAATATTGGTAATTTAGACTGATTTGAATAGTCTGAATTAAAGACAAATTTTAATGACAGAGTTCTTTAAAACACTGCCGGACTTATTGCTCTCAGATAACTATACAGATAGAAACCAAATGTATTCATCTTTCTGTACAGAGGTAACTTAATGAAATTTTTATAAAAGATGTATATGGGATTTGTAGACTGCCTACTGTATATAGATATGTTAATTTATTGAGAGTGCTAAAAATGTTATTTTTAGCATTTTCCTCGTGTTTTTATTTTTGTTTACACAGAAAACAATTTCCTGGATGTGATACACAAGTAATGCTAAGTGTTTGACCAAAAAACCATAAAATTAGCACTGAAGCTCAAGATTCTGTTCAAAACAGGAACCCTTAAGAAAGGCTGCTCTCCATAAAGTCCCTATTAGGTTAAAATGGATAATACAAGTGACGAAACCAGCATCAGTGCTTAACACTTGCAGTACAATAGAATATGACTACTGAAGAGTCAAAGTTGTCATTTTGTTTTAAGGTAATATATAAAAAGAATGCTGACTGTAAAAATATGTAAGCATATTTACCTACATTAGCAATAAATATCAAGTAATTATAAAACAATATATATAAATATATATAGCTGTTTTATATATTTACCTGTGTATGTGTGTGTGTATGTGTGTGTGTGTTTCACTAGCTCTTTTAACAAATAGCTTCCATTATAGTTTGTGCTAGTTGTAGGTAATGCCTGTATCCTTTGTTGTGCCATTGTATTTTTAAATTTATTTATTTACTCATTTAACCTTTTTTTAAACTACATGCCCCATTTCAGCAGTAATTGACCATGTGCTCATGCATTGAAAACAAAAACACCCTCCAAACACATTTTTATTTTCAAATAGTATAAATAACAAAACAATTGTAATGAAATGTGATACAGCTGTAGTAGATGTTCATTCATGTAACAGATATTTATTGAGCTTCTACTAAATGGCAGGCACTGGTCTAGGTAGTGGAGATGGAGAGGCCATCTAGACACTGCCTTCATGGATCTTCCATGAAATAGAAAAAGATAACAATAAAAATAAAAATAATGAAAATTTTTGATGTCTAAATTAAGAATTTCAGCTTTGGATGTGTTTGAATAGAATATTACAATAGTATTCTAGTCAGAAAGAAAATTATGTGCAAAGAGTAGTGACCATGATATAAATAAGAGAATGTGCATAACATGTTCTGGGCAACTGGAACATAAGTTCATAGCAGAAGGGTGATAGGGAATGAGGTTAGAGGTGTGCAGTGAGCCATACTGACAGATGTAAGTGGAGTAGCTAACAGGGAAACACCAGTGGTTGGAAGAAGTATGTTGTTTATTTTTGTACAGATGACTTTCTCAGCTCTGTGAATGATGTATTGCAGAAACTGAGTAGACCAGGTAGAAAATTATTTCAATAGTCAGGGGAGAGATGAAAGGTATCTAAATTGTGGCAGCAGCAGAAACAGATACGACATATTTCTATATAGTATTCCTAAGTGGCAAATATTTCAAATCAGTGTGAGTCTATAATGCCTGAAATACTAATTTTCTGTGTGCTAACCCTTTGGTCACTTTATTTTCACATATGTAAGTAATTTAGACGAAATTGTATAGACAATTTGATTTTTATGAACAAAATTAACTATAAAATATCTGAATTATCACTAAATATCAAAAGCAGAGCAGCCATAAAGGGCGATATAGATTTCCAGTATCTTTTAATAGCTATAGGCTAGTTCCCCCTAGTTACTCATCTTTTAAAAATATTTAAGGGCTGGGCATGGTGGCTCATGCCTGTAATCCCAGCTACTCGGGAGACTGAGGCAGAAGAATCAATTGAACCTGGGAGGCAGAGTTTGCACTGAGCCAAGATTGTGCTGCTGCACTCCAGCGTGGGTGACAGAGGGAGATTCCATCTCAAAAAAAAAAAAAGAATTATTTAGAAAATCTTGTTTATTATTGTGGCTTATGAACTTTTGAAGCATTTCATCAAGCTCCAAAACCAATCCCATTTGCAATTTTTATTGGACTCATATATATATATATAATGTATTTTGTTTTTTTTTGAGATGGAGTCTCACTCTGTCACCCAGGCTGGAGTACAGTGACACAATCTTGTCTCACTGCAGTCTCCACCTCTCAGGTTCAAGCAATTCTCCTGCCTCAGCCTACCACAGCCTACCAAATAGCTGGGATTGTAGGCACCCACCACCATGCCTGGCTAATTTTTGTATTTTTAGTGGAGACAGGGTTTCACCATGTTGGCCAGGCTGGTCTTGAACTCCTGACCTCAGGTGATCGGCCCACCTCAGCGTCCCAATGTGCTGAGATTTCAGGCATTAGCCACTGTGCCTGGCTTAGATACATATTAAACATAAAATTAACTTAGTAAAATAATATCTTCAAAATATTCAAACTTGATCTCTAGGAACTTGGCATATCCCTTCAATTATTAAAGTGTTCTATCTCTTGCAGTAGACTTTTATAGTTTTCTCCCTACCAGCCTCTAAGGAAAGCTAATATTAGATGTTTCAGGATTATGGTTCCCAATATGAAATAGGTCATATTAACTGTTGATACAGAAGATAGCTGTTAATATTTGTATATTTTATAAGCAGGTAATTTATTAAATTATTAGCTCTAAAAATTTTAGTGAGGTTTAGTGGACAATGGTCAAGTTCTAGTGTATTTACGTTTATAGTTATTATATTAGTTTGTTCTCACACTGCTATAAAGAAATTCTGGGTAGAAGGTGAAGAAGAAGCTAACACCTTCTTTATTTGGTGACAGGAGAGAGAGAGAGAGAACACAAAGTGGGAAATTCTATACATTCTTAAACCATCAGCTCTCATGAAAACTCAGTCACTTTCATGAGAATAGAAAAGGAGAAATCACCCCCATGATCCAATCATCCCCCTCCCACGGGCCTCTCCTCAAATTTGACATGAGATTTGGGCAGGGACATGGTTCCAAACCATGTTATTCTTCCCCTGGACCCTCCTAAAACTCATGTCATCATATTGCAAAATACAAATACCCCTTCTCAACAGTCCCCCAGTCTTGACTCATTTCAGCATTAACTCAAAAGTCCATAGTCTAAAGTCTTTCTGAGACAAAGTAAGTCCCTTCCACCTATAAGCCTGTAAAATAAGAAACAATTTAGTAGCTTACAAAATACAATGGAGGTACTGGAATGGGTAAATGCTTCTATTCCAAATAGGAAAAATTCACAAAAACAAAGGGGCTATAGGCCCCATACAACTCTGAATCCCCTCAGGGCAATCATTAGATCATAGTGCTACAAAATAATCTCCTTTGACTCCATGTGTCATATCCAGGGCACACTGATGTAAGAGGCGGACTCCCAAGGCCTTGGGCAGCTCTGTGCCTGTTGCTTTGCAGGGTATAGCCTCCATGGCTGCTTTTATGGGCTGACGTTGAGTGGCTGAATCTTTTCCATGTGCACAGTGCAAGCTTCAGTGAATCCACAATTCTGGGATCTGGAGGATGTTCACCCTCTTCTCACAGCTCCACTAGGCAGTGTGCCAGTGGAGGCTCTGTGTGGGAGCTCCAAACCTACACTTCTCCTCCACATTGCCCTAGTAGAGGTTCTCCATGAGGGCCCTGCCCCTGCAGCAAACTTCTGTCTGGACATCCAAGCATTTTCATACATCCTCTGAAATTTAGGAGGAGGTTCCCAAACCTTAATTTTTGCCTTCTGCACACCCACAGGCCCAGCATAAATACCCATCACCCAACATGACCAAGCCTTGGGGCCCAAGCTGTACCTTGGCCCATTTTAGCCAAGCCTAGAGCTAGAGTGGCTGGGATGCAGGGTGCCATGTCCTGAGGCTGCACAGAGCTGCTGGACCCTGGGCCTGCTACATAAAACTATTTCTTTTCCTTAGGCCTCTGGATCTGTGATGGTAGGGGCTCCTGGTCTCTCAAATAAAATGGAGACATTTTCCCTATTGTCATGGCTATTAACATTCAGCTCCTCTTTACTTATGCAAATTTCTGTAGCAGGCTTGAATTTCTTTCCAGAAAATAAGTTTTTTGTTTTCTACAACATGATAAGGCTGCAAATTTTCCAAACTTTTATGCTCTTTTTCCCTTTAAGTGTAAATTTCAGTTTTAGATCATCTCTTTGCCCACACATGTAAGTGAACACTTTTAGAAACATCCAGGTCACATCTTGAATGCTTTGCTACTTAGAAATTTCTTCTACCGGATACTCTAAATCATCTCTCTCAAGTTCAAAGTTCCACAGATCTCTAGGACAGGGACAAAAATGCCACCAGTATCTTTGCTAAAGCATAGCAAGAGTCACCTTTACTCTAGTTCTCAATAAGTTCCTCATCTCCATCTGAGATCACCTCAGTCTTGACTTCATTGTCCATATCACTATCAGCATTTTGGTCAAAACCATTCAACAAGTCTCTAGGAAGTTCCAAACTTTCCTATATCTTCCTGTCTTCTTCTGAGCCCTCCAAACTGTTCCAAACTCTGTCCAGTATGTAGTTCCAAAGTCCCTTCCACATTTTCAGGTATCTTTATAGCAGTACCCCATTCTTCTGTTACCAATTTTCTGTATTAGTCTATTCTCATACTGCTATAAAGAGCTACCTGAGACTGGGTAATATATAAAGAAAAGAGGCTTAATTGACTCACAGTTCCTCAGGCTTAACAGGAAGTATGACTGGGAGTCCTCAGGAAACTTACAATTATGTTGGAAGATGAAGGGAAAGCTAGCACTTTCTTCACATGGCAGCAGGAGAGAGAGCACTAAGAGGGAAGTGACACACACTTTTAAACCATCAGATTTTATGAGAACTCCTTCACTATCATGAGAAGAGCAAAGAAGAAATTCGTCCCTATGATCTAATTACCTCCTCCAATTCAACAGGAGATTTGGGTGGGAACAAAAATCCAAACCATATCAGTTTTCAAGAATCATATTACTAGTTTATTTTATTTTATTTATTTATTTTTTATTTTTTGGAGACAGTCTTGCTGTGTCTCCCAGGCTGGAGTGCAGTGGCATGATCTTGGCTCACTGCAACCTCTGCCTTCCAGGTTCAATTGATTCTCCTGTCTCTGCCTTTCAAGTTGCTGGGATTGCAGGTATGTGCATTGATAGCCACCATACCCAGCCAATTTTTGTATTTTTAATAGAGACAGAGGTTCACCATGTTGACCAGGCTGGTCTTAAACTCCTGACCTGAGGTGATCCACCTGCCTCAGCCTCCCAAAGTGTTGGGGTTACAGCTGTGAGCCACCACAGCCAGCCCTGACTAGTTTCTATTTCACAACAACATGGGCATTTTGGTTGTTCTTCCTGATTTTAAAACAATCTTAAGTGCTTCATCACACTATTAGTATTTTCATTATTAGGAAGAATGCTGATTATTGGTTTTAAGTATGAATTCTTTACCTGTTAAAATATGTTTTTATTTATAATGTTTAACGGTTATTTTTAGTCATGAATACTGTATCTTATCAAAGAACTTGTGGCATATATTATGACTATTATGACACTTTAAAAAATACTTTCACCTAATGATATTCTGTATAATTGTAAATGATTTCTGAATTTTAATCCAGATTTCTATACCAGAGGTAAAGTCTGCCTATTGGTGATCTAATGTTATTTTTCTCTTTAAGTCTTTGCTGCTTTGATGTAACGTTGAAACTTGAAATGAATCATGCAAATATCTTGCTTTTATTTATTCAATTGTCTCTGAGTGTTTAGTTTAGTTGAATCGATTGACTCTTAAAGGCTAAAGATATTTCATAGTATTTTTCTAAATAAGAAAAAAAATTTCTATTCTTTTTAGAGAATTATATTTTTAAATCCAAGACTTTGTAAACAAGTACGATAATAATACCTACTTATGTCTTTTTTTATGTTGGCAAATATAATCATAGAGGTCATATTCTCATTCTTATATAGGACTTTGTTAAAAAATCTCAATAGCTTTTAATTTAATGTGTCCTGTGAAGAATATAAGGACAAAAATAAAATAGAACAATATAAGATTTTGTTTTTTAATGTTTTCTCACACTCAATTTCATAATTCATTTTTAAAATTTATTATATACATTTTTTATCATACTTTAGATTCTGGGGCACATGTGCAGATATTGCAGGATTGTTGCATAGGTACATACATGACAATGTGGTTTGCTGCCTCCATCGCCCCATCACTTATATCTGGAATTTCCCCCCCATGTTATCCCTCCCCAACCACCCCACCACCTGCTGTCCCTCTGCTAGTCCCCTCAACAGACCCCAGTGTGTGATGCTCCTCTCTCTGTGTCCATGTGTTCTCATTGTACAACACCCATATATGAGTGAGAGCATGCAGTGTTTGATTTCCTGTTCTTGTGTCAGTTTGCTGAGAATGATGGTTTCCAGATTTATCCATGTTCCTACAAAGGATACAAACTCATCACTTTTTATGGCTGCATAGTATTCCATGGTGTATATGTGGCATATTTTCCTTGTCCACTCTATCATTGATGGGCATTTGGGTTGGTTCCAGGTCTCTGCTATTGTAAACAGTGCCGCAGTGAACATACATGTGCATGTGTCTTTATAACAGAATGATTTATAATCCTTTGGTTATATACCCAGTAATGGGATTCCTGGGTCAAAAGGAATTTCTATTTCTAGGTCCTTGAGGAATTGCCACACTGTCTTCCACAATGGTTGAACTAAGTTACACTCCCACCAACAGTGTAAAAGTGTTCCTGTTTCTCCACATCCTCTCCAGCACCTGTTGTCTCCAGATTTTTTAATGATCGCCATTCTAACTGGCATGAGATGGTATCTCAATATGGTTTTGATTTGCATTACTCTAATAACCGGTGATGATGAACATTTTTTCATATGTTTGTTGGCCTCATAAATGTCTTCTTTTGAAAAGTGTCTGCTCATGTTCTTTGCCCACTTTTGAATGAGTTTGTTTGTTTTTTTCTTGTAAATCTGTTTTAGTTCTTTGTAGATTCTGGATATTAGCCGTTTGTCAGATGGGTGATTGCAAAAATGTTTTCCCATTCTATTGGTTGCTGGTTCACTCTAATGATTGTTTCTTTTGCTGCGTAGAATCTCTGAAGTTTATTTAGATCCCATTTGTCTATTTTGGCTTTTGCTGCCAATGTTTTTGGTGTTTTATTCATGAAGTCCTTGCCTACGCCTATGTCCTGAATGGTTTTGCTCTGGTTTTCTTCTAGGGTTTTTAGGTAGGAGCAATTTTTGGCTCCTTTTATTCTCACTCTTTTGGTTTAGCTCTTGAGTTTTGCTCTATAATAAGATTCTGATTCATGTTTTTTCAACATAGAATAATGAAAGGTAGAGTTGAAGGTTAAATTTTCAAGTCCTGGCTCTGTCTCTTACTAGCTGTGTGACTTTATAAAACTTAATTAACTATTCTGGGCTTAGCTTTCTCGCTTGTGATGGGAAGGAGGTATTATGCATAAAGTTGTGAGAATAAAATAAAGTAGTACATATGAAGCTGGTAGAAGAGTACCTTGACATTTTAGGTGCCAAAATATGTGGCTAACTTTATAACTTTTCCTTGAAATCATAGGCATACCAAACCCTAGAAAACATTCGAATGAAGTAGCAAGCATCCTTCAACAACAATAATATCCTCTTTTTGTCTCCTTTTCTCACCCTGAATTTTTCTCTGAACTCTGTCATTCCTTAAGAGTACCCACCATTGAAATCTTATAATTTTGACTTGTTCTTTCATCCTCTTTATTTTGCTTATTTATTCTTTTCTCTATACTTGAGATATTCATATTTAAGAGTCAAGAAATTTGGTAAAATACATGGTTTGAAAATGTGCATAAGATTGGAAATAAGATAACCTAAGAGGCTCCATTGCCTTTCCTTCATGGTTATTTAATGAGAAATAAAGGATCAAAACCAGAAAGACAAAACACTGGGAAGAATACAAAGACAAAAATAAAGCCCAACAAAAGATCAGTTTTTGTTTTTCAATATTTCCTGATGCCCCATTTTAGAATTCATGGACATAGGTAAGAGCAGCTGAGGCATCTAGTTTATATTCCTGTTCTTGGCTCCCCTTTCTTCTCATGCGTGTAGTTAACTTGTAGTGGATGCTGTAGCACTGATCTTTCACAGGCACTCAAGGTTTTTCCAGGGTTACTGTGATCCAAACAGCTGTATGAAGATATTTAATCTATAAAACATTGACCTAACAATGTAAAATGGCTCTGTCAACATTCTAGAGTCTAGAGCCTTCATCAATTTAAAAAAAATAAAATAGTGTTTTAATTTTGCTAATTAGACGGTAAAAATTGTGGTAATCTTCACTCTAATAAACTACTTCAGGGAAATCTTTATTTTTATTATTTTAAAAGTTAATGGCTATGGGTAAAATTTTGGTGCTGATCTTGGAATACCAATAACAATCAATAACATTTCTAGAATGCTTGCTATGTCAGGCAACTTTTCTGTGTTTTATACACAGCAGCTCATTCAATCTTTGCAACAACCCAATGAAGGAGGTGCTACTATTTTCATACCTATTTTATACATTGACAAAAAATAATGTACTGAGAAATTAAATAGCTTTTCAAGGGGAAAAAAAGCTGATAAATGCAGCACCACATTCGAACCCAAATCTGAAACCACTGTAGCCATGATTGGAGAGAAAGATAAAGAAGACATGCAAAATGGTATAGAGGTCTTGAGGACCAGTCAGATATTATAACTTGATTATATAGACATTCAAATATTATTATGACAAATTCCATCCCCCCCTCATATATATATATATATAGTTGTTTTGTTGTTGTTGCACTTTAGGTTCTGGGATACATGTGCAGAACATGCAAGATTGTTGCATAGGTACATACATGGCAATGTGGTTTGCTGCCTCCATCCCCTCATCACGTAGATTTGGCGTTTCTCCCCCTATTATCCCGCCCCAACCTCCCTACCCCCCAGTATCCCTCCCTTATTCCCCCAGACAGACCCCAGCGTGTGGTGCTCCTCTCCCTATGTCCATGTGTTTTCATTTTGCAACACCCGCCCATGAGTGAGAACATGCGCTGTTTGTTTTTCTGTTCTTGTGTCAGTTTGCTGAGAATGATAATTTCCAGATTCATCCATGTCCCTACAAAGGACACGAACTCATCATTTTTTATGGCTGCATAGTATTCCACGGTGTGTATGTGCCACATTTTCCTTGTCCAGTCTATCATCTATGGGTATTTGGGTTGGTTCCAGGTCTTTGCTATTGTAAACAGTGCCACAGTGAACATATGCATACATGTGTCTTTATTATAGAACTATTTATAGTTATTTGGGGGTATACTCAGTAATGGGATTGCTGGGTCAAATGGAATTTCTATTTCTAGGTCCTTGAGGAATTGCCACACTGTCTTCCACATGGTTGAACTAATTTACAGTCCCACCAACAGTGTAAAAATGTTCCTATTTCTCCACATCCTCTCCAGCACCTGTTGTCTCCAGATGTTTTAATGATCGCCATTCTAACTGGTGTGAGATGGTATCTCAATGTGGTTTTCATTTGCATTTCTCTAATAACCAGTGACGATGAGCATTTTTTCATATGTTGGCCTCATTAATGTCTTTTTTTGAAGTGTCTGTTCATGTCCTTTGCCCTCTTTTGAATGGATTTGTTTGTTTGTTTTTCTTGTAAATCTGTTTTAGTTCTTTGTAGATTCTGGATATTAGCCATTTGTCAGATGGGTGATTGCAAAAAATTTTTCCCATTCTGTTGGTTGCTGGTTCACGCTAATGATTGTTTATTTTGCTGTATAGAAGTTCTGGAGTTTATTTAGATCCCATTTGTCTATTTTGGCTTTTGTTGCCAATGTTTTTGGTGTTTTATTCATGAAGTCCTTGCCTATGCCTATGTCCTGAATGGTATTGCCTAGATTTTCTTCTAGGGTTTTTATGGTGTTAGGTCTTATGTTTAAGTCTTTAATCCATCTGGAGTTAATTTTAGTGTAAGGTTTCAGGAAGGGGTCCAATGTATGCTTTCTGCACATGGTTAGCCAGTTTTCCCAACATAATGTATTAAACAGGGAATCCGTTCCCATTGCTTGTTTTTGTCAGGTTTGTCAAAGATCAGATGGTTGTAGATGTGTGGCATTGCCTTCGAGGCCTCTGTTCTGTTCCATTGGTCTATATCTCTGTTTTAGTACCAGTACCATGCTATTTTGATTACTGTAGCCTTGTAGTATAATTTGAAGTCAGATAGCGTGATGCCTCTAGCTTTGTTCTTTTGTGCTTAGGATTGTCTTGGCTATGTGGGCTCTCTTTTGGTTCCATATGAAGTTTAATGTGGTTTTTTACATTTCTGTGAAGAGGATCATAGGTAGCTTGATGGAGATAGCATTGAATCTACAAATTACTTTGGGCAGTATGGCCATTTTCACAATATTGATTCTTCCCAACCATGAGGATGGAATGTTTCTCCATCTGTTTGTGTCCTCTCTTATTTCCTTGAGCAGTGGTTTGTAGTTCTCATTGAAGAGGCCCTTTACATCCTTTGTTAGTTGTATTCCTAGGTATTTTATTTTCTTTGTAGCAATTGTGAATGGCAGTTTGTTCTTGATTTGGCTCTCTTTAAGTCTGTTATTGGTGTATAGGAATGCTTGTGATTTTTGCACCTTGATTTTGTATCCTGAGACTTTGCTGAAGTTGCTTATCAGTTTCAGGAGATTTTGGGCTGAGACAATGGAGTCTTCTAAATATACAAACATGTCATCTGCAAATAGAGACAATTTGACTTCATCTTTTCCTAATTGAATACCCTTTATTTCTTTTTCTTGCCTGATTGCTCTGGCTAGAACTTCCAATACTATATTGAATAGGAGTGGTGAGAGAGGACATCCTTGTCTAGTGCCAGATTTCAAAGGGAATACTTCTAGTTTTTTCCCATTCAGTATGATATTGGCTATGGGTTTGTCATAAATAGCTTTTATTTTTTTGAGGTACGTTCCATTGATACCTAGTTTATTGAGAGTTTTTAGCATAAAGGGCTGTTGAATTTTATCCAAGGCCTTCTCTGCATCTGTTGAGATGATCCTGTGGTTTTTGTCTTTGGTTCTGTTTATGTGGTGGATTACGTTTATAGACTTGTATATAAACGTATACAAGTCATCCAGCCTTGCATCCCTGGGATGAAGCCTACTTGATTGTGATGGATAAGTTTTTTGATGTACTGTTGCAATCGGTTTGCCCATATTTTATTGAAGATTTTTGCATCTATGTTCACTGTGGATATTGGCCTGAAGTATTCTTTTTTTGTTGAGTCACTGCCGAGTTTTGGTATCAGGATGATGTTGGTCTCATAAAATGATTTGGGAAGGATTCCCTCTTTTTGAATTGTTTAGAATACTTTCAGAAGGAGTGGTACCAACTCCTCTGTATGTCTGGTAGAATTTGGCTGTGAACCCATCTGGACCTGGGCTTTATTTGGTTGGTAGGCTATTGATTGCTGCCTCAACTTCAGCCCTTGTTATTGGTCTATTCAGGGTTTCAGCTTCCTCCTGTTTTAGGCTTGGGAGGGTGCAAGTGTCCAGGAATTTATCCATTTCTTCCAGATTTACTGGTTTGTGTGCATAGAATTGTTTATAGTAATCTCTGATGGTAGTTTGTATCTGTGGAATCTGTGATGATATCCCCTTTATCATTTTTTATTGCATCTATTTGTTTCTTCTCCCTTTTGAATTAATCCGGCTAACTGTCTATTTTGTTGATATTTCAAAAAACCAGCTCCTGGATTTATTGATTTCTTGTAGGTTTTTTTTGTGTTTCTGTCTCCTTCAGTTTTGCTCTGATCTTAGTTATTTCTTGTCTTCTGCTAGCTTTTGAGTTTTTTTGATCTAGCTCCTATAGCTCTTTCAGCTTTGATGATATGGTGTCGATTTTAGATCTTTCCTCATTGGTGGGCATCTATTGCTAAAAATTTTCCTCTGGACAGTGCTTTAAATGTGTCCCAGAGATTCTAGTACATTGTGTCTTCGTTCTTGTTGGTTTCAAAGAACATCTTTATTTCTGCCTTCATTTCATTGTTTATCCAGTCCACATTCAAGAGCCAGTTGTTCATTTTTCATGAAGTTGTGTGGTTCTGAGTTAGTTTCTTAATCCTGAGGTCTAATTTGGTTGCCTTGTGGTCTGAGAGACTGTTTGTTATGATTACCATTCTTTTGCATTTCCTGAGGAGTGATTTACTTCCAATTATATGGTCAATATTAGAGTAGGTGCAATGCGGTTCTGACAAGAATGTATTTTCTGTGAATTTGGGGTGGAGATTTCTGTAGATGTCTATTAGGTCCACTTGGTCCAGATCTGAGTTCAAGTCCTGGATATCCTTGTTAATTTTCTGTCTCATTGATCTGTCTAATATTGACCATGGAGTGTTAATGTCTCTCACTATTATTGTGTGGGAATCTAAGTCTCTTTGTAGGTCATTAAGAACTTGCTTTATGTATCTGAGTGCTCCTGTATTGTGTGTATGTATCTTTAGGATTATTAGCTCTTCTTGTTGCATTGATCCTTTTACCATTATGTAATGCCCTTCTTTGTCTCTTTTGATCTTTGCTGGTTTAAAGTCTATTTTATCAGAGACTAAGATTGCAACTCTTGTTTTTTTTTTTTGCTCTCCATTTGCTTGGTAAATATTCCTCTATCCCTTTATTTTGAGCCTATGTGTGTCCTTTTATGTGAGATGGGTCTCCAGAATACAGCACACTGCTGGTTTTTGACTTTTTATCCAATTTGACACTCTATGTCTTTTGATTAGGGCATTTAGCCCATTTACATTTAAGTTTAATATTGTTATTGTGAATTTGATCCTGCCATTTTGATGCTAGCTGGTTGTTTTGCCCATTAGTTGACACAGTTTCTTCATTGTGTTCATGCTTTTTACCATTTGTTACGTTTTTGGAGTGGCTGGTACTGGTTGTTCTTTTTATGTTTAGTGGTTCTTTCAGGAGTTCTTGTAAGGCAGGCCTGGTGGTGACAAAATCTCTCAGCAATTGCTTATTCATAAAGGATTTTATTTCTCCTTTGCTTATGAAGCTTAGTTTGGTTGGATATAAAATTCTAGGTTGAAAGTTCTTTACTTTAAGGATGTTGAATATTGGCCCCCACTCTCTCCTGGCTTGTAGGATTTCTGCCTAGAGATCTGCTGGGAGTCTGATCGGCTTCCCTTTGTGGGTGACACGACCTTTCTCTCTGTCTGCCTTTAGCATTTTTTCTTTCATTTCAACCGTGGTGAATGTCACAATTATGTGCCTTGAGGTTACTCTTCTTGAGGAATGTCTTTGTGGTGTTCTGTGTATTTCCTGGATTTGCATGTTGGCCTTTCTTGGTAGGTTGGGGAAGTTCTCCTGGATAATATCATGAAGAGTGTTTTCCAGTTTGGATTTATTCCCTCGGTCACATTCAGGTACACCTATCAAACATAGATTTGGTCTTTTCACATAATCCCATATTTCTTGGAGGCTTTGTTCATTTATTTTCACTCTTTTTTCTCTAATCTTGGCTTCTCATTTTATTTCATTGACTTGATTTTCAATCTCTAATATCCTTTGTTCTGCTTGGTCGATTTGGCTATTGAAACTTGTATTGCTTCATGAAGTTCTCCTGTTGTGTTTTTCATCTCTATTAAGTTATTTATATTCTTCTCTTAGCTGTTTATTCTTGTTAGCATTTCTTCAAACTTTTTTCCAAAGTTCTTAGTTTGTTTGCATTGGGTTAGAACATGTTCTTTTAGCTCAGAAAAGTTTATTACCCACCTTCTGAAGCCTGTTTCTCTCAGTTCATCAGACTCATTCTCTATCCAGCTTTGTTCCTTTGCTGGTGATGAGTTGTGATCCCTTGGAGGAGGACAGGCATTCTGGTTTTGAGTGTTTTCATCCTTTTTGCACTGGTTCCTTCCCATCTTTGTGGATTTATCTACCTGTCATCTTTGTAGTTGGTGACTTTCATATGGGGTCTCTGAGTGGATGTCCTTTTTGTTGATGATGAAGTTATTTCTTTCTGTTTTTTAGTTTTCCTTCTAACAGTCATACCCCTCGCTGTAGGACTGCTGGAGGTCCACTCCAGACCCTGCTTGCCTGGGGATCACCTGCGGCAGCTACAGAACAGTAAAGGTTGTTGCCAATTTCTCCTTTTTTATCTTAATCTCAGAAGGATACCCACCAGATGTCAGCCTGAGCTCTCCTTTATGAGGTGACTCTTTGGATATACAGGGGTCAGAGAGCTGTTTGAGGAGACAGTCTGTCCTTTATAGGAGCTCAGGTACTGAGCTGTGAGCTCCTTTTTTTGTTCAGAGGTGCTAGGCAGGTACGTTTATGTCTGCTGCAGCGGAACTTATAACCACCTTTTTTCCCAAGTGCTCTGTCCTGGGAAGGTGGGGTTTTATTTATAAGTTCCTAATGTGCTGCTGCCTTTTTTCAGAGCTGCCCTGACCAGCAAGGAGGCAGCCTAGTCATGGTCTGCCAGCAGAGGTGTTGCTGAGCTGCCATGGGTTCTGCCCAGCTGCTGTGTGAACTTCCTCGTGTTTTTGTTTTTAGAGGTATAGTTAGAACTGCCTCGGTAATGGCAGTGTGCCTCAGTAATGATGGGCTTCCTCTGTAATGGCAGACTGCCTCAGTAATGGTGGACTGCCTTGGTAATGGTGGCCTGCCTTGGTAATGGTGGACTGCCTTGGTAATGGTGCACTGCCTCGATAGTCGTGGACTACCTCAGTAATGGCAGACTCCCCTCCCCCAGTAGAGCTGGGCCATCCCGGGTCCAGCTGCACTTGCTGTGAAACTCTCAATCCAGAGCGCTTCAGATTGCTGGTCTTTGTTGGGGTGGGACCCACTGAGCCAGATCCCCTGGCTCCCTGTTTCAGCCCCCCTTTTTTCCAGTTGAATGGGCAGCTCTGTCTCCAAGGTGTTTCAGGTGCCAGTTGAAATGGCCGCCCAGATTTGTATGAGTTTTTGTGCAGAGACCCACTGCACCTGCTGAAATAGAAATGCTGGAATCTCCTGGTGGTTTTCAGCCCAGGAATCTCCTGGTCTATGGACAGTAATAACTCATTTGGAAATGCTGTGTTCACTCACCCTCTGCATTGTTCTCGTTGGGAACTGCACTCCATAACTGTTCCTATTTGGCCATCTTGGATCCTCCCCCATCCCCCTTCCTTTTTTAAAAATGTGGGCTAAAATGTGAGACATCTAACTTTGCTTTTATTAATGACAACTAAGAGTCCACATAGACCGAAAATCATCAACAAAATATTAGCAAACTGAATTCAACAAACATTAAAATAATCATTCATTATGAACAAATGGGATTCATCCCAGGAAAGTAAACATGGCTCCACACTTGAAAATCAGTAAATGTAATACATTAAACATAACATCAACAAAATGAAGGGCAGAAACCCTAAGATTATTTCAACTGATGCCAAAAAAAGCACTCAATAAAAATCAATATCTCTTCATGGTTAAAAGTTCTCAAAAAACTGAGTATAGAGGAAACATATCTCATCATGATAAAAACCATATACCACAGACCCACAGCTAATTCCTCTAAGATCTAAAACATGACAAGGATGCCCACTTTAACTTCTGTTGTTCAATATAGTATAGAAAGTCTTAGATGAAAAAAAAAATAAAGGAAATCAAAATTGGAAAAAAAAAGTCAAATTATTTTTGTTTGCAGACAATGTGATCTTATGTTTAGAAAAACCTAAAGATTCCTTCAAAAGACAACTTGAAATGTTAAATAAATTCAGTAAAGTTGCAGGTTACAAAGTCAATATACAAAAAAAACCTAGTGTTTCTATAAGCCAACTGCAAACAATCTGAAAAAAAAAACCCAACCCCAAAATATTCCCATTTATAATAGCAATAAAATAAAATATCTGGAAATAAACTTAACCAAAGAAGTGAAATATCTCTACAATGAAGAGTATAAAATACTGATGAAAGAAATTTAAGAGGATACACATAAAAATTGAAAAGATTGTCTATGTTTATGGACTGGAGGAATCAATGTTGTCAGTATGTCCATATGACCCAAAGCAATCTACAGATTCATTGGAATCCCTATGAAAATACTGATTACATTCTTTAAATATAAAAAATAATCCTAAAATTCATATGAAATTACAAAGGAGCCAGAATTAGCCAAAGCCATCTTGAGCAAAAAGAGCACAACTGGAGGAGTCACATTACCTGACATCAGATATTACTGCAAAGCTATAGTCACAAAAACAGCATGGTACTGGCATAAAAACAGACACATTGACCAATGAAACACAAGAGAGAACCCATACAGAAATCCACACATTTACAATGAACTCATTTTTGACAAAGATGCCAAGTACGTAAATTGGGGAAAGAACAGTCTCTTCAATAAATGACACTGGAAAAACTGGATATCCAAACATAGAATAATGAAACTAGACCTCTATCTCTTGAAATATAAACAAAATCAAAACATCATGGATTAAAGACTTAAATATAAGACCTAAAACTATTAAACTAATAGAAGAAAATACTGGGGCAACACTCCAGGACATTGAGCTGGCCAAAGGTTTCTTAAGTAAAATTTCAAAAGCACTGGCAATCAATGCAAAAATGGACAAATGGGATCACATCAAGCTAAAAGCTTTCTGCATAACAATAAAAAACAATAAAGTCAATAATCAACCTAGAGAATGATAAGTTACTTGTAAACTCCCCATCTGTCAAAAGATTAATAACCAGAAAATACAAGGAACTCAAACAACTCAATAGGAAAACAATCAAATAATCAGATTTAAAAATTGGCACTAGATCTGAATAGATAAGATCTCAAAATGACCAACAGGTATATTAGAAAATGTTCAACATAACTTATCACCAGAAATATGCAAATCAAGACTACAATGACATATCTTCTCACCCCATTTAAGATGATTTTTATCCCAAAGAAAGTAATAATGAATGCTGATCAGAATGTGGAGACAGTGGACCCCTTGTATACTCTTGGTAGGAATTAAATTTGTACATCCACCATGGAGAACAGCATAAAGGTTTCTAAAAAATCTAAAAATAGAATGACCATATGATCCAGCAATCCTACTACTGGGTCAAAAGAAAAATATCTCTTATTGAAGAGGTATTTGCATTCCCTTAATATTGCAGCACTATTCACAATAGTCATATGTAGAATCAACGTAAATGTCCATTAACAGATGAATCGTTAAAGAAAATGTGATGCATAACACAACAAAGTATTATTTGGCCATAAAAAAGAATAAAATTTTATCATTTGCATCCTAGATGGAACTGGAAGACATTATGCCAAGTGAAATAAGTAAGGCATAGAAAGAGAAATTTTGTATGTTCTCACTCATGTGTGGCAATGAAAAGTTTTAAAAATTGAACTTGTGGAGATAGAGAATAGAATGACAGTTACCAGTGTCTGGGAATGGCAGGAAGATGGGGGAATACAGCAGGGATGGTTAATGGGTGAAAAAAAAAAGTTAGAATAAATAAGATCTAGTGTTTGGCAGCAGAATAGGGTGAATATAGTTAACAATAATTTATTATATATTGTATAACAACTAAAAGAGTGGAATTGGAATGTTGGTAACATAAAGAGATTATTTCTTGAAATGATGAGTAATCCAGTTATCCTGATTTATATGCTTGTATCAAAACATTACACTTACCCCATAAATACAACTATGATGTCTCCAAAATAATTTAATTTTTTTTAAAAAAAACAGAAGATTGTAAAAAGTATATACAGTTGTATAGAAATAATAGGATGGCAATAGAATCTAAATTTTTTAGAATTAGGCTGATTATATATGTTTAATAATAACTACCAAAATTTTTCTCTTAGAAAAAAGGATGTAGTTTAAATGAAACCTTGTTTATTAAAGAAATTATATACTTGGCATCAAATTTACCTCTTATTGATCTTTCTTTTTGAAAGTAAAAGCTGACTTTTAACATTCATATTTTTTCTGCAGTCTCATAAACTTTGTTTCCCCACACTTTCTGAAGCAGCAGCAAAAGTAACCTTTTTAATGAAATAAACTTGATTGGCATTAATAAACAGTCAATCAGCAATATTTTATGAAAGGGGATGAAGAAAAGATTGACTCAACCCTGCAGGTAGGGTCCCTCATATTTCTAGTTCTACTTTTAAATTGATTAATATTAAATAGATTTTGTGCTCCTAATTAAAGATAAGAGTGCAACAGTCGTAATCAAAATAGCTTCTGGCCTTGGAGACTAAAGGGAAGGGTATTTCATGGTCAGTCTATTAACAGTAAATTACTTAAAGGTAGGAACAATGTCTGTTTCACTTAACATTATATTCTTACTGCCTAGTATAGTACCTGGAGCATAACAAATGCTTCATAAATATTAATTGAGTAAGAAATTTGAGTATTTAAAATATGACTTTTTAAACATTTTATGTACTATTACAGTGAGGTTCTCTACAGCAGGATGTTAGGTTTGATGGGTGCCTTAGGGAAGCTAGATATACCTATGTTTAAAATTTTGTAGACTCAGTCCACATAGCATTCAGGAAACAACCTGTATCTTTTTTCCACGAGTTCCATAAACCAACCTTAAGTTAAACACTCAGAGTATTTGAGATTGTGTTTTCAGGGTTGTGGACAATAAAATTCTCCAATGTAAGGGCACAGTCTTCCATTGAATGACAGTGTAGATAATCCGTTGATTAGAATCATGCATCATTTAGGCAGAAATAAGCAAGAAAAAAAGCTAAATTTTAACTTTTTATTTTGGAACAATGTTATGTTTATAAAAAATTGTAAAAATAGAATAAAATTTCCATATGCCCTTCATCCAGCTTCCCCTAAAGTTAATATTTTACATAGCCACAGTACATTTGTCAAAACTAAAAATTTAACAGTATAAAATTGTTGACTAAACTACAGACTCTGCTCATATTTCACAGTGTTTTTTAAGTTAAGTCCTTTATCTACCTAGGATTTAATATAAATCTAGTATAGTAAATTACATTTTATTGTCATATCTTCTTGGGCTTTTACAATCTGCAATAGTTTCTGTGATAGTTTCTCATTCTTTCCTTATGTTTTGTTTTAATGATCTTGATCACTGAAAGCTCATTCAGGTTAGTTCCTGTGTCTTTTCATTACCTCACCCTTTTTATTTTCTTTCTATCCTTTATTTATTTTTTTTGAGTACCTTCTTTATTTCTAGCACTATACGATGCTCTAAGAACATTTTGTATTTTCTCTCTCAACCTTGGAATCAAGCCATTCTTCAAGGAGGCCTACTTCCCTTTATTTAAGAGTGACATTTAGAACCTAAGATCTGGGTATGAGTGTACTTTTAGAATGTCACTTGCTTCTAGCCCTCTTGGCAGATAGATAGAACTAACAAGTGTGTGTGTGTGTGTGTGTGTGTGTATTCTTTTTGATGACAGCTGTTTTTCTCCCTTTCCTCAAGAAGCTTACAATCAGAATTGATTTCTGGTACTTCTATGTTTTTCCATATCACTCTTGTGCCTTCTTACCACTTTTGAGTTTCTAGATATTTAAACCATTAGTGTCTTAGAAAGAGCACTGGATAAGAAAGCTTGCCTCTCTGCACTCAGAGATATATAACTTTCAATAAGTTATTTATGTATTTTCACCCAAAACTTTTCATTCTAAAATAAGCATACCAATTCCTTCATTATTTCTTATTGGCTTAGCACATAGAGTATCAAATTATATGTGTATATATGTGTGTGTATATATATACACACACACACACATATATATATACACATGTATATACACAGACACACACACACTTATGAATCACAAAGTACTTAAAATGAGCTATCTTAGAGTAGCAGTTCCCTTTTTCCCACCAAAAATATATATCATGCTCAATTTTCTGTATTCTTATATACATTTATTAATTTTAAATAATGTGGGTCGATAGAGACAGGGTAGTAGAACCGTTATAACATATTTTATTGATGCATATCAAACTAGTATAGCTCAATTTTAAATCATTATAAGTAGATATGGTTTTTGTAGAACAAGAGAGATAACTAATACTTAACAGCTTTCATTTGTATTAACTTAGATTAAGTTCTCATACATTCAAAATCATAGGCAAAACAACCAATCTAAAATAGCAAAACTTCAACAGATTAATAGCAACAGCAACACTGATAATTTATGTTTCCTGTAATTAAATATAATTCCTTGAATCTCTTGGAATGATACAATGGAATGGCATGTACTTGCATTTAGAGTTCTAGCAGTGAACATAGGCAGTAAACTAGCCACGATATGTTCATCAGAATTATATTTGGCTGGCCGAGGTCACCAAATGTGTCCAGTATATCAAATCTTACTGTAACATCTGCTGACAACTTTGAAGCCACAGAAAATGTTGCATTTGTGAAGATGGAGACAGGAAAAAGAAAAAAAGATTGGTATCAACGTGCCAAACTTCTCACTCTAAAAAAGCGTATGTATTAGAAAAAAAAAGATTCCAGTTCTTGAGGAATACATGACTCTCATATCATTCAAACATAAGAAGTAACTTTTTTGTAGTGTCTGAAAAAAATCTAAGTGAGTCTACCTTTACTTTCCCAGCAAGATTTGGGTTAGGCACAGGTAAGGGGAAGGGGAATGGAAGAGAAGGGGAAAGAAATTGTGGCACCTACCATATGCCTGGTAGCAGGCTATGTTCATTATAGAATATTAATTAAGTAACTACCCACTCTCAAACACTGCAGTGTGGGTATTTTGATCTCCATCTAACAGATAAGAAAACAGAGTGTAGTTGAAGATGGAAATACACATCTCATTAAGTGCTGGAGTTGAGTCCCTAATACAGAATTAGCCTAACTCCAAAGACTTTGCTCTATATACACTATTATGATTTGGAAATTATTTATTTATTTTAATGTTAACTAAATAAAAATGTAAATGAGAAGAAAATCTGCCACAAAAATGTGTCAAACAATTTATGTTAAACTCAAAGAACAGTGATCCTTTCCAAGTACCCTCTGGTTTACATTCTTTTACCAGTGTCAAATGCAACCTCTGGCCCATAATTTTTACAATAAATGACTCAGATTCTTTCTCCATGAAAAATCTGTGTGTAAATTAACATGACCACTTCTTTACTGAATTCATCACAAATGCCAATATTGTTAGAATTTTAAAGAAATAGCAAATTGGCTTGCTACTTATAAAACTAATTTGAGAAGGTACAGATGGTATGCTCTTATATCTACCGATGATACCCATGTTTAAACTTTACAAATCAAGCAACAAATTCACATCACATAAATACAATGATTTTATTTACATATGTGTAACCCAAAATTAATTTAGTCAAAAATATTTATTGAGTGACTACTATTGTATTATTTTATACACTGAAAATCAAATACATTTCTTGATTTTACAGAATTTTTATTCTATTTTGGGGAATACAGTAATTTAAAAATACATGTAATGTCAGATAGTTGTGTTTTGAAGTAGAGCATAGTATGAGGAGTATGTTCTTTTAAGGCCACTGGTCAGAATCTTCCTCTTTGAGATGATAATTTTGGACCAAGACCCAAATAAAGTGAAGGAATGAGCATATTCATATCTAGGGAAAGATAACTCCAGGCAGAGGGAGTAGCAAGCACAAATGCTTTGGGAGTGGAGTGTGCTTGGTGTGCTAAAGGTACAGCAAAGAGATAGTGGTGAATTGTTAGGGGAGCTATTATATATAGACGCATGCAGATTGTAGTAAGAATTTGAGACTTTAAGTGTGATAAGAAGCTATGAGGTGGTTTTCAGTAAGACAGACGTTTAATCTTACTTATATTTAGAGAACTCCAACACTGGCTACCATATTGAAAACAGCCAGGAGAGGGCAAGTGTGGAAGCACAAAGAGCAGCCAAGAGGCTGTTGGAATAGTCAAGATATTGTAAGAACTTCCACCTGCTTTCCAGTGAAAAACTAACCATGGAGAAGCTGGTGTTTTAAATCATCCAAAGACTTTTTAAATCAGTACTTAAAATGTTGAAATACTTTGTTTTTCTTTTTTAATTTCCATAGATTTTACTGAGAATAGAGAATATTTAAAGGAGCAGCTGACAGTGAAGTTTCAGAATGAATTTTCAAAGCACTTGCTAACCAAAGGCTGTAAGGCTTGTGACATTTATATATACATGTTAAAAACCCTTGTCAAGTATGACAAAAAGAAGATGTAACATTTGTGAGTCCTGGGGAGCCTGACATTTCCCTAAAGGAAGATGCAGGATCCTTCCTTCTCTTTTTAGTAGCCTTTAGTTTGTACATCCCTCTCAGGGCTGCCATTGGCAAGTGGTTCTCAGCTGAGTTACTAACATTCAGATGTAAAGTACTGTAAACCTTAGTATCCCAGTGACCTTCACTGAGTCATCGGGTTTATGATCTATTGGCACTTGTATATGTCCTAGTGAATTTGAGGGACTAATGGCTCTGAATGCCCACATTTTTAGTTACATCTCTGACTCATGAATAATCTCAAGGGAACATGAGGGCTTTTCTGTTTTAAAGGCAACAGAAGGACCCATGCTTAGGAAGAATTGATCTTAAGTGCTTAAGTCACCATAGAGTCATTCAAGAGGAGTTTGGATTGGACATTCTTCCTTCTTGGTATTGTCAGCAAAACTAAGGATAGGTAGCTGTTTGCTAGGGTGAGAGAAGAGATAGAAAAAAGATATTTAACTACTAACAACCCCAGATTTGCCTACTTTATGGTAGAAATGCCGTGATAATCATTCAAAATGTGAACACTGAGCTAGCATGTCAGTAAAATCAAAGATACAGATCATAAATAACAACAAATAAACACAAAATACAACTTGTGCCACTGTGCATCTATATGGGAAACAGAGAGAGAAGTTTAGTGTCTCATGCATGCCACATGGGATTGAAGAGAATCTGGGAAAGTCAGTCAGATCCTACAACTTCCTAACTAACTATATCTCTGAGTTTGCTTTAGTGTTCCTCCTCTTGCCTGATCCCACATGGGTGCAGAGGCAGCCCATGAGGCCAACTTCTCCCAGCCTTCCACATTTGTAGCAGACTAAAATCTCCCTCCCCCTGTCAATTCCTTACCCTCAACTGCAGCCCTGTTTCTGGTGACATAGGTAATGATCCTTATTCACTCTGATCTAATTCTGAGGGGCGAGTAAGTAATCCAATAAGTAATATCTCATTCCTGACTTTTTTTTTTTAATTTTAACTTCTTCTCCCCAAAACCCCTAAGCCAGAGGAATGGAATCATCTTTTCCTTTTCCTTTTCCTTTCACCTCCATTATAGTTTCTATCCTTTAGACTAAAGAGTCATTGGCAATGAGAAAAAACAGATATTGGCTTACCAATCAGCAGACATGTAAATAGCATTTTCCAGGTTCCATAGGTTTGGGTCTAAAAAGTTCATAATGGAAGTAGTGATGATTCTGACCTCCTCCAAATTCCCCAACCCTCAATCATAATTGTGGTCTATTTGTTCTAATGCCTATGTTAATAGATAATGGACACTATCTCTAGAATATGCCATGGAATAAGAAAGAGAAAAGAAATACCATACCGCAGAAAATAATAAATATTAATTTGCTGCATTTCTTTTTTCTAATGGGATTGCTATTTCAGTCTCAAACTACAGCTGGTAGAACTGTAGAGCTTAGAAGGTCACCCAGACATATGCTGGCTGGGTGAACTGTGCAAAATAAATGTTTATTTAGTGTTTCAAACAGTAGTAATTGTTGGAACTCCACTTTTCATTTATAAGATACCGTTACTAAGTAGGGTTCTACTGATTTTATAACCAAGAGAGAATAACTGGGATATTTATGAGTTTTTTGGGGGGTGGTGGGTGGGAATTTGGTACTGAAATGTAACATAATCTCACATTAAAGAACTTAGACTTTAATTCAGTATTCTCAAAATATAAATGAAGATTGTTTCTGGAGGCCTAGTTCTAAACTTTTGAATAGGGGTGGGGTGGGGTGGGGTTGAAAATCAAAGAGAAATGTACTTTTTGAGGTGGGTCAATATGTTGTACTGTTTTTATCCTTCCATTCAAGTTTCCTATCAATTGATAAATGAGGCAAAAAAGTTAGCTTTATACTGATAAAAGTAATATTGGAGAATATGACTTAGCTTATGGTTCTTAACATCAAACCTCCACAAAATAGCTTGTTCACTAGCACAAGCTGTGCTAACGATTGTACGCTTCCACATTTAGACAGCTTAGAGGTCATACATCTTGGAAGAACACAGCTCTCTCTTGGAACCTTGCCTTCTAGGAAAAAGTAAATAAAGGTCACACATGCTTAGTTGCTCCTTCTAAGTATACTGCTTCAGGTTAAGGTTTTTCTTGTCAATTGGAATTCCCTTCGCATGAAAGGAAATATTAGAAGCCTGGAAAAATTGTTACTCATTCACTTTAAGTATATCATTGTGAGTGATTCTACCCTTTTTGTTGAAACCTCTGCCCTATCATCAAAGCTTAGCTGAACTCTGGACCTTACTTGTGAATTTAAAATAATGCCAGAAATGTGTTTTTTGTTTTGTTTGTTTTTAAAGAAAGATCAGCCAGTAGTAGGTGAAGAGATAGAGAATGGAAGTAGATAAGATAACAATTGGATTCAGTTATATTCATTTTATTTTGTATTTCTAATGATTAGCAGGTCATACAACTATGATTAAATAACGATTTTAAAGAACATGAATGTAGAAGAGAAAGATGAAGAAAATATCACATGTATTTTATAAATATGTACAACTATTACATATCAGTTTAAAAAAACCAAAGGAATCTTTATTAATAAATTTTTTAAAAATCCAAAATATAAGAAAATAATTTCTCATGACATCTTGATTATATCTGTCAACATCAATTGCACTATAAAAGCTAGGACAGTATTCTGGCATTACTCTCCATCTTTAGGGGCATTGCATGAATAAATTACATGAAATATAATCAAAATGTAGAGAGATCTATCCTGGCTGAAAATGCTTAAGGTATGGCGTGTCCTGATAATCAGCTGTTGGGAGAAGAGTAAGTTTTCTTTTTCTTTTTTTGAGATGGAGTTTTGCTCTTGTCACCCAGGCTGGAGTGCAATGGTGCAATCTCAGCTCACTGCAAACTCCACCGCCCGGGTTCAAGTAATTGTCTTGCCTCAGCCTCCCGAGTAGCTGGGATTATAGGTGTGTGCCACCACGCCTGGCTAATTTTTGGATTTTTAGTAGAGATGGGGTTTCACCATGTTGGGAGGCCAAGGCGGGTGGATCATCTGAGGTCAGGACTAAGTTTTCTTAAAGGGCAGTCCCTAGTCACTAGAAATTCTTTTCTGTATTCTTCAAGTATAAAAGTCCACAAATATACACATTCCATATTTTAGTTAGAAAATAAATTGATTTAAATGTCACATAAAATTATATTAAGCTCTCATATTAGCAGCTTCGACCTTTATTCAACTCAGTGGAAGAAAGTTAAAGATTTTGGTTGTCTCTGGTTTTTTTTTTTTTTTAATGGCAACAAACATGTTTATTGAATTTTCAGTTTCATTTCTTCTGAAGCACATTTAGTTAGCAGAAAGAAATAAATCACATTCCTTGTCCTCCCCCACAGCCAAAGATTTCTGAAGACAGTGCTGATGTGATGTACTCATAGGTGGGTCTCTGGCCCTCAGAGGTGGCCTTGGTGTTTCAGGTTCAGCAGTTCTGGGAAGCCAAGGACACCTTCATATCCTCCTGCCTGCTCTGCAGCTCACCTGAGAACAGCTTTCTCATTTGAATGTCTTGTGTTTAAGGAATAAAAATCCCTGTTTCAGGTTTGAGTGCCCAGGTACACATACTGGATCCAGCCCAGGATTGGAGATATTTTCCAGAACACAACATTACCTGAGACATGACCAGTTCACACTCTTCTACTTTCACAATTTCAGCCTCTTCAGAAGAATATTAAAATTGCTAAGACTTTTTTATAAGTGTTGTGCCATGTCCTTCCTCTGTACGCTTGTCTGTTCAATTATGTCAGACCAGGTGCACTTATATGTGATGAGATCAGAATTCTGCCTCCAGTAACACATCAAAGATGGCCTTTAATTGTACTTTTGGTTTTTGCTTCAACAGGTAGATTATAAAGTTCATCACCCTCATTTTTATGTCAAAAAACATCTGCACAATCTGAATGTCAATACCTTTGGAATCTATTAAATAATCAAAATTGTAAGAAAAATTACCCACTCCCAAAACTGGAGAGACAGGCATGTCCAGAATCACAGCTGACACTTGCTTACGTGAACATAAGTTGCAGAAGGCACAAGCTGTTGAGGGCACTTGCATGCTAAGCACTATAGACATCTGAACTATAGATGTGGACTAGGTAAAGGTGACAGTTCCAGAGGGCCTTATACTTCTGGTTTTCTGGACTTTCTCTCCAGAAACCCCCAGACTCTAAAAAATACAATCCAAATACATTTGCTATGGGTAAGAATTGGAGAAAATTAATTATTGAGAAATATATCAGGAGCCTTCTCCAAAAGCCTCTACAGGGAAGGACTTTTCCAGAACCTTATCCTATGTGAAAAAAAAAATCTCCCATACCAGGTTTCTCCCCTATTCTTCTATTATTACATGAATGAGTAAAGTTAGCCAATAGGAGTAAGATGTAATTAAATAGTTCAGGGACTCTGAAACCAGAAAAAGGAGTAACAGCCCCAAATGAGCTTTTCCCCTTGAGATGCATGGTAAAGGTCACAGCCCAGAGCAGAAAGCTGATGAAGTCTCTAGGTTTCTATTGTAAGAACAGACAGTGCTTACCTGCACAGCACGAAACATTCTAACCAGTATGATGACTCTGGATTCAAGATAAAAGTGTCACAATGCACAGACTCTGTCTGAGGAGGAGAACATAAAGGAAAAGAAAGACAATGGCAGACAATAAGAAAAGGACAATAGAGCAATCTGAAGTCTCTGACATTAACATTTTTAAGACCAAAGTCTTGGAAACTCCCTCACTGACCTCAGCTTCTTTTATCATGGGGCCTTTTCTGGGTTCCTGGCTGAGAAAAGGAAAATAACAACCTGCATGCACTTCCCAAGTCTCCACTTGTCACCTGTTTGCTTTAGATCTCTAGGAGAAAAGAATCAGATACCTGGGCCTAGTGTCAGTGTAGAAGTCACTTTCTATAGGCTAGATACTAGAAAGAAGGGAACGTGTGTGATATTGGAATAGAAGACATGGAGTGTGCTTTAATCTGAATGTATCTGCACCTGCTGGTGTTCTCAGATACAACCTTCAACTGCAAGAGCTCAATGAAGAAACAAGGAACTCCAAAACTCCTGCAAGATTTTTGATTCATTGTGGGTCTACCTCTGATTCAGCGCATCTGGAGCTTCAGAGAAGGGGCTACCTCCTGTGTCACAGAGTCCTTGCTTTGGGTCTTCCTGCAGAGTTCAATAGGTTTAGTAAGGCTAATGAATTTTTTTTCAAAAGATGGTGTCAGCAGCATATGGTGTCACCAAAGGAGTATTGTAAACCAGAACACAGCCATTTGATGCTAGGCTAGAGAAGCTCGGGGAAGATGCTTTGTGAGCCCTGACAGGAACCTCCCTGAAAGGCAAGGGCTAGGCTAAAGGGAGCACTCAGAATCACCCAGTACAGGTTCCAGCCCCAGAGCAGGTGCATAGGGGGCTGGGGAGGAGTTCTCCTCTCAGGGGATGGGTCTTCCTTTGTTAGAAAAATGCTAGAATAAGTGTTCCACAAGTAGCTGAGGTGCCCTTAAATTTTCCATTACATCTGAACCATTCATATAGCTTAAGGCAATGAGAACTGTTTTTTAAAGTGGGCTTCTAGTATTTCAAATACCCTAATAGTGAGAATATGAAGAATAGAGATGGTTTTACTAATTAAACTGATAAAGAATTATGGGAGTCTCTATGTTCCTATGAATAAAAAATTCAGATTTCATTGTTAAGTAAATGTTGCCTACAGTTTGTATGTGACAGGGCATTGGTGGATATGAAAGTGTAGCAGGTATACAGACCAAGTGAGTCATAAATCAATATGTAAAGATGAGGATCTATGGATATGAACTGAAAGTATATAAATACTTCACAAAATGCTAATAAATGGAGTTCCAAATAAACCCCAAATTATTCAAGAGACAAATTTCTTGACAATTATTTTGGGATCAGTGAATTCATAAAGAACTCCAAACTCCTGTTTCATTTTCTGATTCCAGTTGTCCATGAGATGAGAAAATCATCTCTAATTATGCACCACAGGGCAAATCTGTAAACCAAGAGTGTTTCTGTTGAAGAGCCTCGGGGATCAGGAGACCAGGCAGGTGCTAGAGTCACTGTCTCAGGCGCAGCCAGGAGATCTCAGAGAGATCTGCTGGACACTCATGTGAGACATCCAGCAGTCACTTTCTGAGTCACCAGTGACTGACCAGGATAAGGCCAAGGCACCTACTCAGTGTCATAAACAGTGACAGTTCCAGAAATGATCCAGGTGGTCTCCATGCTAATCAAATGTGGGTTCACAGTGAGGTGCATGTCCTGTGAAGGCTTATTCTTCAGTGAAAGGACCTCTGTTCATAAATGTTCATAAATGGAGCAGAGCATAGTTTTCCTTAAGCAAGATTAGGGCTTGGACCATCAGCATCTCACTTTTGCACTGCTGATATGTCATTTATCTTCCCTTCTTTTTTTAAAAAATGTCTTCTAAAAAAATGGGACACATGTGCAGAATGTGTGGGTTGGTTTCATAGGCATGTGTGTGCCATGATGATTTACTGCACTTATTGACCCATCCTCTAAGTTCTCCCCCTTCCCCTTCTCCCCACAAAAGACCCTAGTGTGTGTTGTACCCCTCTCTATGTCTATATGTTTTCATTGTTCAGCTGTTACTTAAGAGTGAGAACATGCAGTGTTTCGTTGTCTGTTTCTGTGTTAGTTTGCTGAAGATGATGGCTTTAAGTTTCATCCATGTCCCTGAGAAGGACATGGTCTCATTCCCTTTTTATGGCAACATGGTATTCCGTGGTATATATGTACCACATTTCCTTTATTCTGCCTATAAGTGATGGGTTGGTTCCATGACTTGGCTACTGTAAATAGTGCTACAGTAAACATACATGTGCATTTGTCTTTATAGTAGAATCATTTATATTCCTTTGGGTATATACCCAGTAATGGGATTGCTGGGTCAATGGCACTTCTGGTTCTAGATCCTTGAGGAATCACCACACTGTCTTTTACAATGGTTGAACTAATTTATATTCCCACCAACAGTCCAGAAGCATTCCTGTTTCTTCACAGCCTCGCCAGCATCTATTGTTTCCTGACTTTATAATAATCATTCTGACTGGTGTGAGATGGTATTTCATTGTGGTTTTGTTTTGCATTTTTCTGATGATCATTGATGTTGAGGTTTTTCCCATGTGTTTTTTGGCCATGTAAATATCTTCTTTTGTGAAGTGTCTATTCATATCCTTTGTCCACTTTTTGATGCAGTTTTTTCTTGTAAATTTCTTAAGTTCCTTGTAAATTCTGGATGTTAGACCTTTGTCAGATGGGTAGATTGCAAACATATTCTCCTATTCTGCAGGTTACCTGTTCACTCTGATGATAGTTTCTTTTGCTGTGCAGAAACTCTTTCGTTTAATTAGATCCCATTTGTCAATTTTGGCTTTTGTTGCCGTTGCTTTTGGTATTTTTGTCATGAAGTCTTTGCCCATGCCTATGTTCTGAACGGTATTGCCTAGGTTTTCTTCTAGGGTTTTTATCGTTGGATTTTACATTTTTACATTTAAGTCTTTAATCCATCTTGAGTGAATTTTTTATAGGTGTTAGGAAGGGATCCAGTTTCAGTTTCCTGCATATGACTAGTCAGTTTTCCCAGCACCATTTACTGAATAGGAGATCTTTCCCCATTGCTTGTTTTTGTCAGGTTTGTTGAAGATCAGATGGTTGTAGATGTGTGATGTTATTTCTGAGGTCTCCTTTTTGTTCCATTGGTCTATATGTCTGCTTTGGTACCAGTACCATCCTGTTTGTGTTACTGTAGACTTGCAGTGTAGTTTGAAGTCAGGTAGCATGATGCCTCCAGCTTTGTTCTTTTTGCTTAGGATTGTCTTGGCTATATGAGCTCTTTAGTTTCGTGTGAAATTTAAAATGGTATTTTCTAATTCTGTGAAGAATGTCAATGGTAGTTTGAGCATTGAATCTATAAATTACTTTGGGCAGTATGGCTATTTTCCACAACAATGATTCTATCCATGAGGATGGAATGTTTTTCCATCTGTTTGTGTCCTGTCTTACTTCCTCAAGCAGTAGTTTGTAGTTCTCCTTGCAGAGGGCCTTCACATCCCTTGTTAGCTGTATTCATAGGTATTTTATTGTCTTTATAGCAATTGTGAATGGGAAGTCATTTATGATTTAGCTCTCTGCTTGTCTATTGTTGGTGTATAGAAATGCTTGTGATTTTTGCACATTGATTTTGTATCCTGAGCCTTTGCTGATGTTACTTACCAGTTTAAGGCGTTTTTGGGCTGAAATGATGCGGTTTCTAAATATAGAATTATGTCATCTGCAAACAGAGACAGTTTCACTTCCTCTGTTTCTATTTGAATACCCTTTATTTCTTTCTCTCACTTGATTGTTCTGGGCAGACCTTCTAATACTATGTTAAATAGGAGTGGTGAGAGAGGGCATCTTATCTTGTACTGGTTTTCAAAGGGAATGTCTAGCTTTTGCCCATTTATTATGATACTGGCCGTGGGTCTGTCATAAATAGCTCTTATTATTTTGAGAAATGTTCCATTAATACCTAGTTTATTGAGAGTTCTTAACATAAGGGGACTGTTTTTTACAAAAAGGAAAAAAATTAAAAAGAAAAGGGAAGTTATGCCATTATCTGGAACACATTTTAGAAGGTGTGGATAACATAATGTTAAGATTGAAACCATATAAAAAATCAATGAATTCACTATGCCATTTTATATTAGGAACTTGAACATCTGCAGATTTGGATATAGCCCATGTGTTTCACAGTTTCTTAATTGGAGATGGATTAGCTTTTAAGCAGTCATGGTATCATTACCACTTACTATAACATTTCCTAGTTTTAGTTGTTTTGTGTAGAATAAGATTTATATGAAGATATGCCAAATTATCAAATTCTATATAAATTGTGAATAAGAATAATTATAGTAAGGTATTTAAAAATTGATAACAGATTCCATTGGAAATTTAATAATTTCTAGAAGAAGAATAAAAGATAGAATTCAGAGTCTGCATTGGGTATATACTGAGGAGGATTAAAATAGGACTGACATAATGAACTTATTTCATGGCTCATCTTTCTGGAGTAACCTCTGGTTCATAGCAGATAGAAGTGTTAACTCGGCAAAAAGTTAGAATGCTCTGATAAGCTCTCTTAAGTCACAGCTTAATAACGGGCCAACCACATGGGAATAATTTGAGCTGTGACTAATGATTGATGAGGGATGAATTATTGAACTCTCCAAAAAACAGCTCATATTTACTAAGGAGCTACAATTTCTTGACCCAGAAGGAAAGCAGAGTATATTTTATTTTTGGCGAATAAGTAGTTGTTTTGTGGGGCTTATTAAGTTATTTACTTATGACATTACATCTGATTGTGCTATATAGAGTCTACCCTTTATATACATGGGTTCTGCTTGAGGGGATTCAATTAGCCACTGATAGAAAATATTTGAAAAAAGGAATATAACACCAAAAATAACACAAATAAAAATATAGTATAACAACTATTTATATAAAATTAAAATTGTATTGATATTAAAAGTAATTTATACATGATTTAATGTTTATGAGAGGATATGCATAGGTTATATGCAAACACTATGCCATTTTATGTTAGGAAGTTGAGTGTCTATGGATTTTAGTATTTATGGAGGGTGAGAGGTCCTGGAACCAATCCCCTCTAGATATTGTGGGATGACTATACTTTGTTTTTTTTCCAAAATTGAATTTACTTTGCCAAATATGGCTACCTCCTCATTTAATGTTAGAAAAAAATAATCAACAAAATCTGTTTCAAAAAGCAAGACAATAAAACCTGATTATCAGGTAGTATCTTTCTTTTGCCAACTATCTTTGGTGTTTTTGAAATCCTTTTAATAGAATGAAAACTAACGTCTTTGGAGGGAAAAACCAAACTGGTCTAATCTATTGTTTTCTATTCTTTGGATAAAAGTAATTAACTTGATCTGTTACTTTCCAATTGTTGCTTGGCATCCTTCATTGTGTAGACACACCTCACATCAAGCAATTCTCCCAAGCTAACGCAACAAAGATTTAAGTCTGGAATGTATGGAATTTAGTTATTTACAAAGTTGCTTTGTGTCTAGAATCTATGTGTGCAGAGCTCACTATAAATTTTTCATTGGTTGTGTACATGAATATTGAAAAATTTGTGAAATAGCCATTATTTTGTTATAATATTGTTTGTTGTGTGATCAAACTGCAATTCCTGCCCTCTCATTGAGCACTTGCATCAATCTAGCTGATCTGGCGGCCACTGATTCTTCTCTCACTTCATTGGAGAAGGACAACATCCCCAAAAACTGAAACATCATTCCTCAGCCCATAAGTGTGGGAGCAATCGCAATTCCTTGCCATAATCCCTGTGATTTGTTAATCTGCCTGGTTTCATTAAGATGACAATTAAATCACTGATTCACCTATGCTTTGGAGACACTGCTTTCCACTGTCACCCAGTTACTAAGTTTCACATACCCAGCATATTAGGAGAGTGTGATAAATGAAACAGTTATTAGTTCTGCGTAAATGTTAAGTTCCTGAGAATCCAACTACATTACACCTCATGGCTTCTGCTATCAGCCTTTGTTCCCAGCCAGTCTGTTCCAGAGGGTACCACTAGGTGATGAGGTCGTTAGAGTTCCATCTTTTCTCTATCAGACAATGACAAGACTGAGATGATTAAATCAAAAGCCCTCCCAGTATCAGTGCATCAATTGACTTGTAGACTCTTTGCTATAACCCCAAAGACTCTCTGAGCCATTAGTTCTTAATTTTCCTTATCTCCACCTCAGAAAGGTTTTAAATTTAGTTTTTTTTCTCCACTGTGCCCTAGTTTCTACGGTTTTACCAGTGGAACAGTCTATTTTGAATGCTTCTTATGAATGTCCAGGCAACTGGACCCCAACTGAATACTACAGCTTCTCCCTCCTGCATTAACCAGTGCCCTGACATTAGTCAGCAGACTAGGTTACAACCAATTCAGCTCTTTCTAGAGTTTAGTCACTAGGAGCTGGGGTCCAATCAACCCTGCCATTTCTGTTTCCTGCCTGAGAAGAAGTCTTGGGGAGAGAGGACTTAGAACTTAGTACTTAATCTATTTCCTTCCATACTTCTGAAATTGTCTGTTTTTTCACTAGGCTAGATCAGATCTCCGTGTCACTCTGGCCCCTACCTCACTATCCCTCTTACTTCCATGTATCCCCAAAGCTAAATCCTGGAATGATTCTGATAAACCTTTGTTCAAAGTTGTTCAGATTTTTGGTCTTTCCCTCAAGCTTTATTGTCTGAACAATTTCCCCTAAACCCAGGGATTCTTCCAAGTATTTCTGCCATGAATGCAACTTTTCCATGAGCCCAAGCTTGCTCTCTAGCATGGTAGTCTAAACTGATACTTTCCTAGAAACTTAATAGGATAAGAGCTACCTATTGTCAGCTTTCCTGAAAATGTCACAGGAGCAAGGAAGGTGTGCTGTGTCTTAGAGTGTGGGCATGAGCAATGTCTTTAATTATATGTACGTTTTATCCAGGAGGTCCAAGACTGGCATTGATAATGAGGCACCAGATTGCTAATCCAGAACCAGCTTCGAAAGTGGAAATGTTTTCTCAACCCGGTGAAGAACTTTGTAGCAAAATAATCAAAGTGTTGGAACGGGATGCTTTTCAATATAATAATGAGTTTCATGAATCCTGAGATCTTCAAAGGGAAGGAAAAAAGAGTCAGAGAAAAAAATTTAGTGAATTACCTAGTCAACGCTTTCAACTATAATGTTTGAAAATTGAATAAGTAGCTGACATAATGAATTATTTAAGCTATAAGTGGTTTCTATTAAAAATCATGTCATTGCTTCCTTAACCCCTGCTTATTATTTTAGTAATTATCTTTCACCCACTAGAGCATGTGAATTTATCTTTTATTTTACTGGGTTTATTAAAAGTATGAACAGTAACCTTAATCACCTGCAATTTAAACAAGAGGAGAATTATAACTTTTAATGAAAGGGGTAACATGTTGACCTGAGGGATGTTGTTGACACCATCTGTTGTTTACCAGAACTTTCCAACCTCTAACCTTCTGCCTCACTTTACAGGGAATCATGCCAGCTGCAATCTGATCACCCAGATTGAGCCAATAGAATGAATGCCTGGTGATCAAGAAGCTGGTGAGTCACCTATGATCTTTGCTTCCAGCAGTTAGGGGTGGTTCTTCTTAACACAGCTGAAAAGCTCCCACTCACAATGGCCCCAACCACAGAGTCCGGTAAAAGTGTACCTTTCTTTAGCTAGCAACAAAAGAGATGATGGTGGTCAGGTGGGGTAGTGAGTGCTGGTGGAGATCTTTTGACTGGACTTCAGAGAGCAGAAATGTGATATTTGATATTGCTTATACAATCTTGGTTAGTTTCTTAATTTTTTTGAGAGAGGGTCTTACTCCATTCCTCAGGCTGGAGTGTAGTGTGATCATGGTTCACTGTAGCCTTGACCTCCTGGGCTCTATTGATTATCTCACCTTAGCCTCCCAGGTAGCTGGGACCACAGGTTTGCACCATCACACTTTACTATTTTTATTTTACTTTGCTATTTTTCTTTTGGTATTTTTGGCAAAGACAGCAGTTTACTATGTTGCCCAGGCTGGTCTCAAACTCCTGAGCTCAAGTGATCCTCCCACCTTTGCCTCCCAAAGTGCTCGGATTACAGACATGAGCCACCACTCCAGCTGGTTAGTTTTATAAATAGGCACAAAAAGAAACACAGAGCTAAGACTATAGGTTATATAATTCAGTGTCTCACAAAATGTAGTTTTGGAATCATCTAAAAAATGATGTATTAGAGATTGCAGGTTTCTCAGCATTACCTCACAATTTTGATACTATAAATTGAGGTTGTTGGGTTTACGGATCTGCCTTTTAGTAAGCAGCCCAGATAAAGCTCAGGAACATGGTTCACAGACTTCACATGGAAAACAACTATTGGTTTAGGCAAAAATGACAGATCAGGTGTTTCTTTTAGAGCAGAGAACCAATTATGAGGGCGAAGAACTATGGCAAATGTCAAACGTGTACGTGTATATGGTGGTGAGGAAGGTGGGCATTAAGCGTTTGAAATATGGTTTGTGAGCATGTTCTCACTCATAAGTGGGTGTTGAACAATGGGAACACAAGGACACAGGGAGGGGAACATCACACACTGGGGCTCGTTGGGGGACTGGGGGGCTAGGGGAGTGATAGCAGGGGGTGGGGGTATAGGGGAGGGGTAGCATTAGGAAACATAACTAATGTAGATGATGGGGTGATGGTCGCAGCAAACCACCACAGCATGTGTATATGTAGTGTATAGGGAGGTGACGTGTAGTGAGGAGAGACATTTAAAAGTTTTAACTGATATTCACATATATGTGAATATTATTGTGATGACTGAAAAACATTATTTGTCTTATACTTTATATATTAAATATTTTTATTTAATATATTATTTTTATTTTATATATTAAAATATTATTATTATACTTTAAGTTCAGGTTCAAGAAAACTGAACTTAAAGTATAATAATAATAATAAAGAAATTGCCACGTGCGGCGGCTCATGGGTGTAATCCCAGCACTTTGGGAGGCTGAAGCAGGTGGATCACCTGAAGTCAGGAGTTGAAGACCAGCCTGACCAACATGGGGAAACACATCTGTACTAAAAATACAAAACATTAGCTGGGTGTGGTGGCAGGCACCTGTAATCCCAGCTACGTGGGAGGCTGAGGCAGGAGAATTGCTTGTACACAGGAGGTGGAGGTTGCAGTGAGCCAAGATCACGCCATTGTACTCCAGCCTGGGCAACAAGAGGAAAACTCTGTCTCAAAAAAAAAAAAAGGCATCTATGAAGACTCAGGAAAGCTTAATTCACAATTGCATCTCCAAATTACCTCTAAAACTGTTATGTGTCTATTGTTTTTAATGTTAGGATATGATATTGTCATTGTATTTAAAAATTTTTTAAAAATAAAAGTCTTCTTTTATTAAATAAAGACTCAGAAAAGCTTAAAAAAAAGAAATATGATTTGTGGACTACTATAGATAAAAGAAATTGTTAGATGCTGAGAAGTAGTCAGAAAAAGTAGAATGGTATTGAATTCCAAACTTCAACTTAAAAAAAAAATAAACCTCAAGAGTTGGATAGAGTTACAGAGTTTGCTTAGGGGTAGAGGGTCAAACTTCTATGTAATAACTCACAGCAAGACAGACTGCACAATTTGCCGAGGCGTTTGCAAAATCTACAAGCTGAAATGACACGTCATCATTCTTGCTATTGCACTTCCAGCCTTGCCAGGACAAGGGCACATGCTGCTATTCAAGTAACTTACTGCTCTAGTGCTAACAAGTGAGCGTAGGACACAGAGGATACTAGGAGTAAAATGATCTTATAATATTTGATATAGCTTTTCTGCACTGATTTCCTCTGCAGATTTTGATGAGGGGTCAACTCACCTCCTCTCAACCGTCCCTGAAATAGCTATAATTAATGATACACGTCACAAATACGATTTGTCTCTATTTTTTTCATTTACGTGTAAACAAACAGTCTGAATGCAGCCTTTAAAAAAGGCTGAATCTCAGTCAACAATCATTATTTTCTTCATGTTGCTATGTTATTGCTTTCAAGTCTAAGAAGAAAATCATGTGAGAACTTCAGCGAGAACTTCAGCCTGAATCATATCACTCAAAGATAGTTTGGATACCAAGAACCAAACAAAACAGACAGAATAAAAGCAGCTTGAAGTTCTTCGGGTTTACTTTACCTCTAAGTCTCTCAGAAAGATGGACGTTTGTAGTGCTTGACTGCAGCCCTTCATCAAACAGGAATCATTCTCAGGCCTGAATCCCAGAGAAACCAGAAAACGTCTTATAAGGCTACTAACAGGATAGCAGAATTAAAGGGATGTTTTGGATCAGGCATGGCTTAACAATCAACATTTCAAAACAAACTGTTTCATTAAACAATTCAGAATGACTATTTGCAACTTTATGAATTCTTTCCAAACTAAAATGCTAAGAATAATGAACATTTTCAGCATCACTTCATTCACTCATTTCTTTTTCCTTTACTGCATAGGCTTCCTACAGTAAGAGTTGCACTGGAGAACCCCTCAGTCTACTTAGAGGAGAGTGCACAGTGCGGTACAGTGGGCTTGCTGATGGCTGCAGTTAGAAGGAGGCTCCTTGCTAGCTGCAGTCACCACTGCCCCACAAGAGCACACAACTCCTGCTCCTTGTTGGCTGCCTGAAATAGTCCTAATGACATATTCTTTTTTTTTTTTTTTTGGGCATTTCAAATCTCTTTATTTATTTGATATTATTATTTATATTATACTTTAAGTTCTGGGGTACATGTGCAGAACGTGAAGGTTTGTTACATAGGTATACATGTGCCACGGTGGTTTGCAGCATCCATCCCTTCTGCATCTACATTAGGTATTTCTCCTATGTTATCCCTCCCCATTCCCCAACCCCTTGCTATCCCTCCCCTAGCCCTGCCACCCCCTGACAGACCCTGGTATGTGATGTTCCCCTCTCTGTGTCCATGCGTTCTCATTGTTCAACACCCACTTATCAGTGAGAACATGTGGTGTTTGGTTTTCTGTTCTTGTGTCAGTTTGCTAAGAATGATGGTTTCCAGCTTCATCCATGTCCCTGCAAAGGACATGAACTCATCCTTTTTATGGCTGCATTGTATTCCATGGTATATATGTGCCACATTTTCTTTATCAAGTCTATCATTGATGGTGATTTGGGTTGGTTCCAAGTCTTTGCTATTATAAACAGTGCCATAATAAACATACACATGCATGTGTCTTTATAATAGAATGATTTATAATTTTGGGGGTATATACCCAATAATAGGATTGCTGGGTCAAATGATATTTCAATTTCTAGATCCATGAGGAATCGCCACAGTGTCCTCCACAATGGTTGAACTAATTTACAATCCCACCAACAGTGTAAAAGCATTCCTATTTCTCCACATCCTCTCCAGCTTCCGTTGTCTCCAGACTTTTTAATGATCGCCATTCTAACTGCTGGGAAATGGTATCTCAATGTGGTTTTGATGTGCTTGCTACAAAGAGAATAAAATACCTAGGAATATAACTAATAAGGGATGTGAAGGACCTCTTCAAGGAGCAATAGAAACCACTGCTTAAGGAAATAAGACACAACACAAACAGATAGAAAAACATTCCATGTTTATGGTTAGGAAGAATCAATATCATGAAAATGGCCATACTGCCCAAACTAATTTATAGATTACTTTGGGCAGTACGTTATCCCTGTAAAGCTACCATTGACTTTCTTCACAGAATTGGATAAAAACACCTTAAACTTCATATGGAACCAAAAAAGAGCCTGCATAGCCAAGACAATCCTACACAAAAACAAAACAAAACAAAAAAACAAAGCTAGAGGCATCACACTACCTGACTTCAAACTATACTACAAGGCTACAGTAATCAAAACAGCATGGTACTGGCATTAAAATAGGGATATAGACCAATGGAACAGAACAGAGGCCTCAGAAGTGACACCACACATCTACAACCATCCAATCTTTGACAAACATGAGAAAAACAAGCAATAGGGAAAGGATTCCCTATTTAATAAATGGTGTTGGGAAAACTGGCTAGCCATATGTGGAAAGCTGAAACTGGATCACTACCTTATACCTTATATAAAAATTAACTCCAGATAGATTAAACATTTAAACATAAGACATATTCTTTAGAAAGTGGTGGTCACTTAACACATGTTTGAATTCTGTTATTTTTATTTAGTCACTGAGATTATTCTTTGGCTTCATTTATTCTCTTTCATTCTTTATTTAATGCTCCTTCCTTTGAAGATGTAAAAGCATTATTACTTATTTTTTTCACTCCCTATGATATCATTGCTATTTGTAAGAATGCACACTGTTAGTTTCTTGTAAAAAGTGCCTCTACTTTGTCCTAAAGTAATAATGTGATAAACTAATAAAGACATATTAGTATCTCTACTAGAGCTTTGACTGGTGTTTTAAGAGGCAAAATTAGAATACTGAGAGAATGAAAAGAACTTTAATAGGTGAGGTGGCATTTGATTTGCATTGAGCTTTGAAAAACAGAGTACTGTTTCTGGTAGTAGTAGTCGTCATCGTCATTGTAGTAGTAGCAGTCTGCCTATAGGTGGACAGGCTCAGGATCGCTTAACAAGAGAAACCCGTAGAGTCATGAAAAACTGTGAAAGCAGAATATTAATTATTTCAGAAAATTATGACAAACAAGTGTTTTCATTCATGAATTCTTGGAATTGAACCAATCCAATGAGAGTCAAATATTAATCTGGTAACACATCATTTACACTACTATTATTTTATTCCCCAATTTCTTTAGAAAATAGAGAAAAATAATTCAATGATCCAGGCTCTCACTTTCATTCCCATTCTGTTTTAAAATCTGTATCTCATTTCCTGAGAATTTGTCTACTAAATATAGAGAGGTGATCCAAAATCACTAATATAATATGACAAAGTACTGTGCACAAAATCTTAAGCAAATGAAGCATGGTGATTTTAATTAAGTTAAAGCAGGCAAAGATTGCACTATTTCTCCCCAGTAAAATAACAACCAGGAAAGCATTTGCCACCTCTTGCTATTGTGAAGGAATTTGTCCCGTTAATACCCGTGGCATGTTGGGCACGTTCCTTCCCCAAGAAAGACTGACCTCCAGTCAGCGCTTCTGTATTTTCACTAGAAGAAGAGACTAGCTCAGTTTGGAATTTTCATTATGGATTGAAACATATTCTTTTACCAAGTCTTTCGATTCTCCCAGGATTTTCTCAGGATTAGAATCACATTTCTCCGCATTCAAAGCTTCCATAGAAGAAACTCAGCCAGTAGCCACCCTTGGTAGAAAATTTAGCAACTGCTTTCTCCGTATCTAATAATGTAGCTTTTAGGCCTCTTCTCCAGCCAATTGTTTAAAATTATTCAAGGTTGGAGACAAAAAGAGAATTTATAGAACAGTTTATTCAAGATTTTCAAGCTTAAGAAATATGAATCGTTTACATTATGTGAAATTTTCCATTAGAATCCCAACATACAAAAAAAGTACAAAACAGTGCTATTCATATCATTTATAAGTTCAGTTTTGCAGGGCTTATAGCTTGCAGCAAATGCCAAGAATGAAGTACTCAGACAGTTCCAGCTGAGCAGGTTTAGGGGGTAGCTCTTCTGATAGAGTCCACCCCAGCATCCATCTACCAAGTATTTATTGAAAGGGCTTGTATTAACTACAAACATCCACTAGATGGTCATTTGAGGTGGGTTGCTGAGGCACCTGTGACCTTGTACACACTCAAACTCCATTCTCAGGAAGCTGTTTTCAGCATTCCTTATCACACCACACACTCCGCTCCCTGTCCTGTTTTCAGGGTCAAGGAGTTTCGTTCCCATGCACAAATAACATATACAATGCCTCAGTATTTTTCCATGCCCGACCTCAAATACTATGTCCAGATACTTGAATATGTTGCCATGCACTCCCTACATCTTCCCATTCTTTAATTCCTAGAGCATGCTGGTCATTCAATGTGAAGTAAGCTTCTGTCATTCTTCTCTGGTCGTAGATACATCAGGTGGCAGCACAGAGCCATCTGCAGATGCCTAGCAAACAGATACAAAAAGTGAATTAGTATAGTGGCCATCACCCAAATGCATGTGTTTAACCCAGACAACCAAGTGTTTGGATTTAACCATTGAAAGCCTCCTTGTAATTGCTGAAGGGTACTTGTTTGTAATTGCTGCAATCATTCTTCAAGTTGTTTCTTTAATTCACACTTAAGAGTAGAAATTTGAGAAGACAAATGGTCCTGATAAGTCCCTTGCAGATGTGCTTTTCTAAATAACTGCAAGGTGGAACCTCCCTCTCAGTTCCAGGTTAAATTTGCAGACAGCTATAATTCTGCTTACTGTATTAAGATCATGGCATAGGTTATATTTAACTGTGTAATGTTTTGATGAGACAAGCATGTAGCATACCAGTTACTGGAAGAGACTTTAATCCTATAAAGGATGGATTCTGCTCTTGTTAGGAACACCTTGCCCAAACAGAAGTATATGGGAGTGTGTAGTACAAATCAGGACTGTGTCAGTAACATTATTGTTCAAAGAAAGAGTATAGTTGCCACCACTAGTAAGGTACTCACCATGTGAAATAACTTGTTCAAACAAGGAAGATCTAGTCTCCAAATGTGCGTATGAGAAGGACTTAAAGCTTGTTTCTGTTTTAGTTGTAATATTGGTTCCAAAAGCCTTACTCTGACCAGGTGATAGAACTATTGGATGGACATTCAAATTCAGTAGTCTGATTTGCAGACATAAGATGATGAGGGGGGGCCCCAATCAACTAAAGTGTCATTATCAAACAGAAGCCCTTGGCACAGCACAGGTTGTCTGTGTGGAGACCAATGGACGGCCTGAGACTTATATTGCCATTCCCTACTAGGATGGCATATAGGAAGATCAGGCACTTGTGTAGCTTCATTAGAGACCTCAGTAACATTAAAAATAACCTCAGAAATAAAGGTCATATTTGCAAGCTTAGTATCCCTTTTAGGCTGATAGTAAAGATACTCCTGAGGAATAAGAATAACACACTTACCATATGCTATTGTGGAAAAACAAAGAGAGGGATTACTTTGTAAAGTCAAGGAATCATTAAATTTAATCCATCTCAAATTTTCAGTTAAGGGGTCAGACCAGCATCTATTGACCTCCTGTCCAAGAAATATCATTAGATGACAAAGGCAGGTCAGCATCCCACCATGTGATAACATTAAAAACGGGATTTAGAACATGACTCCAATGAACATGTTCTTGAGCTGATCCCACTTGGCAAAGGACAAGAATTGCCAGCCACCATAGCATCCATGCCTGTCTTCCTTTCTCAAATGTTTCCCCAGTTTCCGCCAGATACATAAGAAACCAGTTCTTTGCATTTGCAGGGGCTTCCATGGCGGCAAGCTGGAGAGTTGCTTATTGATCCAGTTTCTTTAGCTGTTCTCAAGTAATGTCAGATGCCTTCTAAGTCATCACCATCCTTGTCGGTCGATTCTCCAAGGACAGTTCCTACTCTCAAGGAGAGAGTCCCATATTCCCCCTTTTTTGTTTATTAAGATATATTTTAAGAGTTTGATGAGTTTATTCAATAATGGCCTGACTGGTTAAGTTATAGGGGATGCCAGTTTTATGTTGCATGTGTTAAAGTTGCAATGCATATGTAAATTGAACACTAAGACAGTAAGGACTATTATCAGTTTTTATAGTTTGTGGAAGGCATAAAGTCGTAGTAGATTTAAACAAATGAGCAACTGCATCTTTAGTTTTTCCTCTGGTCCAAGGGGTAGCATGTATTAAACCTGTGTAAGTGTCCACAGTACGTGAAGAAATTTAAAACATCCAAAGGTTGGATTCTGAGTAACATCAGTTTGCCAGATAGTATTAGGCACCAAACCTCATTGGTTGGCACCAAGCCCTAAGGAAAAAGAAGAGAATGCCATTGGCAATTAGAACAAATTTTAATAATCATGTGAGCTTGAGCAAGTATTAAATAAAACTGTTGTTTAAGACTGCAGGCCTTCCGATGAAAAAAGCACGATCAGCTTGAGCTTGCAAAAATGCAGGAAAGTCTGCAAACCACATTTGTGGTTGTACCAGAGCATCAGCTCGAGCATTCCCTTCTGATAAAGGACCAGGTAACTCAGAATGAGAGCAAATATGTGTGATGTAAAGATGGTGATGACGGGCACAGAGTAGCTCTGGCACTGCAAGAAATAAAGCTAGTAGAGATTCGTTAGTAATGCCCCTCACATGTGCAAGAGCTAAATGAGCAATGCTATCAACTGCATAAGCAGATTACTAACTATATTTATGTTTTGGTAAGAAAAAGTTTATAAGGCCAATATTAGGACACCTAACTGCCTGTTGCATGGTTTTAAAATGTTCCTGGATTTTGTGCTGCCAGCTTTGCATGGCATCTTGCCACACTATAACTGTCTTTTCAGTTTTTTTCTGAACCATCTGTAAAGGCAGTAGTGGTGTGAAGCAAGGGCTTAGAGACAACAATAGATAGAAATTTAACAGGCATAGTTTGCAGAAAGTTCAGGAGCTTAGAAGCGGGTAAATGAAAGCTGATATTATCAATAAAGTTAGCCATTGCCATTTGCCAATCAAGATTACAAGCTAAGAGAGTATTAAATTGTTCCTTGCTTAGCAGTAGGAAAAGAGTAACAGGGTCATATCCTGATAACTGGAGGCAACATCAGCACCCGTTTATGAGAAGAGAAGCTATTAAATCTGTAGTCTTTTGTATGTGTTTAGAGAGGTTATGAGACAGGTAAATAGCACATAAAATACAGAAATGGCAAAAGATAAAGCCTACCTGTTAAACTAAGGCATAAAACGGAGGGATATTTTAAGTGATTTTTACCATATTCTGGCCCTTGAAAGTCATTAGAATGTGATTGCAAGTCGCCAGGATGATAAACCTGCATTGGGTTAGCTTAAGTGTGTTTAAAAAAAAAAAAAAAAGAAAAGAAAAGAAAAAACCCCAAACTTTAAAAAATACCCTTAGATACTGGCCATTTTTCTGAATAGGCCTTTAGCTGGAGTGCTTTAGAAGTGAGCTTGGTTGGGAAAGCAGGGCTGTGGCCAGTTTGTTTTCACCTGCTCCGGGTGAAAACAGGAGGCAGCCTCTCTTTTTAGCAGCCTGCCACCTGTTGCTACTTTCGCCCTGAGAGGAGGGAAGGAAGCCTGCAAGAGGCGGCAAGAGGGCAGAAAATGACCAGGTGTTAAAGTGCATGGATATAAGCCCGAGGCAAGAGAGCCAGGGTTACAGGCTGGGAGAAGACCAGGCCCCTCATCCTCCAGACCACGTACGGTTGGAGCGGACTCTGTTAGGTAAGGTACTGAAAATATATGGGGCTTTTTATCACTTTTTTAAGCAGAGAAACTCAGGGGAGGGGCAGACATGCAGCACAGGGTCTGCTTGGCAGTCTCCTAGCCACAGTGTTTTTAAACATTTTATTAAAAAGTGAAAAAAACATTCTTTACTGCTGTATCTATCTACCTTCTGAAGATAAGGGCAGCTGGCAGAGTTTGTCCATCTCAGCCTAGTTAGCATTTAATACATGGCTACAGGAGAGCACCCCTCATTAGCAGGCTTCTCCCCCAGAGCTCTGTACTCTAGGCTGCTCCACAGCCCTCTGCTCACCTTAAGCTAGTAAGGTCGGGGTGCACATGGACTGTTTCTTAGCCCTTTCCCTAGGGGACCAGGGAAAACAAGGAATTGCTTGTCAGCTGAGACATGCGAGCGGTGGCAGGGAAGGGTAGAAGTAGGAAAAGCAGCACAGCAAGCAGCAGGCTGCTTTCTGGGCACAGGTACTAAGGTATGTGACTATGGTGAGGAGGATTCTTGGGACCAGGCTGGAGCTGCCTGCAGCCACCTGGGGACTCGCTCTGCACCTCTTGGCCTCCTCTCTGTCACTGCAAACCCAGGAAGGGGCAACTTGCCTAGACTGCTAGTGACTAAATGGGCACTCTATGGCATCTTAGCAACTTTCCTGCCCCAGGTCTCTGGGCAGCAAGAAAGCCAGAGCTTTCCGGGATAAAACCCAGAAGGCAGCAAGCAACTTTCCTTTATACTCCAGGAAAACAGAAAATAAGGCACGGCCAAGAAGGCCAATGCTGGAAGTAGGATGTGAGAACTTACATATTAGAAAGACCATCATAATCAGCCACTTTCCTTCCCTCCTGGGGGAACCCCTCCAGCAGGGAAGTTTGTCAAGGAGGCACAGCCACCCGATCATATCGATGTTTGCTGGCCGGGGGTCTTACCCAAGAACTGTCTGTTGGGTGGTCTCCAATCTCCTCAAGGGGGATGGGAGGCGCTGTTGCCTCAATGTGGCCAACAGATGCAGGTCCCTTTAAAGGTGGAGGAAAAGAGAGCAGTAGCTTTTCTATAGGGGGAGGAAAAGTCTCCTGTACATCCTTATTCTCACTAGAAAAAAATTCTTCGTTATTCCCCATAGAAGGGAATGAAGGAGGGAGAGGAGTCTCTCCTTGTTGTTCTGGTTCCTGCTTTTCCTTTAAGTCTCCTGAATTCCCTTCAGGTGGAGAAGATGGGCAGCTGATTCACCGCAATCTAGCAGATAAAGAGGGTACAACACAGACTGTACCAGTGCCCAGGTGGTCAAGAGTAACATTAGTAAAATGACCTTGCTTATATCCTCTTTTCGGGCAGTGATCTACCTGCTCCCACAACTCTAAGGTTCCGTGATCAGGAAACCAAGGACATTGCTGGCAAATTAAGAGCATAAGCTTGTGTAGAGCTCCAGGCTCCACAGTGCACTGGATAGCTTTTAGTAGCTGTTGCACTGTTTTAAAAAATACTTTCTGCTCTTTGGTCATTTCTTGACCCATGATAACCTAACCTCTGGTATTTTCATGTGCGTCACGCTCGTCCTTCTGATAGGATTCAGGACTGTCCCTTACTGAGATTCCCTGAAAATTGATGAGCTCTCCTCCTTCATGCGTAAACTCAAAGTGATCACGTCGGGGGTACCAGTTACAGAGCTTATAGCTTGGAGTGAATGCCAAGAATGAAGTACTCAGATAGTTCCAGCTGACTAGGTTTAGGGGGTAGCTCTTCCGAGAGAGTCTGCCCCAGCATCCCTCCACCAAGTATTATTGAAAGGGCTTATATTAACTACAACCATCCAATAGATGGTCATTTGAAGTGGGTTGCTGAGGCACCTGTGACCTCGTACACACTCAAGCTGCATTCTCAGGAGGCTGTTTTCAGCGTTCTTTATCACACCACACGCTCCACTCCCTGTCCTGTTTTCAGGGTCAAGGAGTTTCATTCCCATGCACAAATAACGTACACGGTGCCTCAGTATTTTTTCCATACCCCAATCTCAAATGCCATGTACGTAAGCTTTAATATGTTGCCATGTGCCCCCTACATGAGTCAATTAAACTTCCTTTCTTTGTAAATTACCCACACTCAGATATTTATTTATAGCAGCATGAAAACAGACTCATACAAGCTCTGACTCCAAAACCATTTTATACCCTAGCCCTATTGAGTTAGTATATAGGATTCTCTACATATATTTGTTATATATTGAATTCTGTCTCCTCAAAACTCATAGGTTGAAATCTTAATGCTCAGAACTTATTAGTTGATAGGGTCTATACAGATGTAATTAAGTAAAAATGAATTCATCAGGGTGGGCCCTAATCCAACATGACTAGTACACAATTGAATACAGACACAGTGAGAACATCATGTGAGGATAAAGGCAGAGATGGTGGTGGTGCTTGAACAAGTCAAGAAATGCCAAAGATTGACAACAAACCAACAGAAGCCTGGGGAGAGATACGGAACAGATTCTTCCTAGCAGCCCTCCAAAAGAGCCAACCATGAGAACACTTTGATCTTAGACTTCTAGCTTCCAGAACTGTCAGAAATAAATTACTGTTGTTCTAAGTCACCTTGTTTGTGGCACTTTGTTATGGCAGCCCTAGAGCACTAATACAATATTGTATTATATTTTTTCTACCTCTTCTTAACTCTTTCTCAAATAAAATTATTTTTTCCTACCTACAGATAAAATGTGGATTTATTTTCTTCCAAATGCATCTCAGGTAGGACTGTTTAGCTTTCTTTCATACCACAGGTTAAAGTCAAGATTGAGGTGAGGTCAGAGGACTTAGGGAACTTAGAAAATATTGTAAGTATGCAGCTCTTTCCCTTATATTAACATATACTATTTGAGAGCCTTGGCTTATTTTAAGGCCATGGGTTCTTGGTGCTTTTACACTTAGTTTCTTCCCCTCTCTGCTTTAATTTACCCTGATCCCAAAGTTCTTCATGCTACACAAAAGTTTGGTCTTTTAAAGATTCCCGAAGGCCAGCTGCTAGTTACATAAAAAAGGGTAAGCTAAGTCTGCCACTGTGTGGCTATTTGTTTATGCAAGAGCCAGCTAGGGTGGAAATCCATTTGAATTATGACAGATGTCTAATCATCATATTTAAGCTTGTTAGGGAACTACAGATATAAGCAATACATCTTTCAGCAATGCCTCAGTTATACTGAACCAAGCATTTATGGGACTTGACCTATAAATTACACATTCAAGAACACCACAATTTAACAAAGGAATGTATTATGATTAATGGTCTGGTGACAGTGGAATTAATGATTTTCTACTAGAAATACTACACTCATGAGTCTTGGTCATGAATGTATGAGAGATTTCATTAAACCATTTACCTCTAATAGATTGCTCTTTTATATACAAGTCTAGATATTTCTAATATGTGAGTTGAACCTGAATACAGAAAATCCTAAATGCCTTCAATATGCTTTAATAAATACCCAATAGGAAAGACTGACGTTTTTCTGTGTCCCCAGTTGCTGTCAGGATAAAACCAAAACTCCTTCTACATTTTGAAAACTTGTTCAGTTAAATGAGTATACCCTTCTGTTTCACCTTCCTCTTTCGCCGTAGTTGTTGCTCTCTTGCCTTAAAACACACTCCCTCTCCTTGTTTGCTAGGGCTCCTCAGTTCATAAGTTATCTCTTCCAGGAAACTGGTGCTGATTACACTGTTAGTCAATATGCCTTTTATCTTTTGTTCTGATCATCACTCTATGCTAAATACTCAGCATAGCCACTTATACAGGATGACCTTTTAGTATACGGGTGAGTGAGTGTATGAGTTAGTTAATGCATGAGTGAATAAAAGAGTAAATTAGTGGCAAGATGATATATAAATTGTGAATACATAATTTCCCTAAAATGAGTATCTGTGTCTGTGTTTATCGTATTAAGATATGGTGGTATTAATGGACCATCAGAACATAGCCCTGTACTATGCGTATGAGAAGCTTTGTGAAAACTGTGGGGAAAGCTTATGCCGAGAGTCAAATCTTTGAGCAATTAGTGGTCTTTGTGACTACAAAGAACAGGAAAGCCTGAGTAGAATAAAACTTGAATCTCTGTCTCCATTTTTCTCTTGCTCTTTCCCTTTCCTATTCAAGACTGAAAGAACGAGAATTACTCATCAGAAGTATTGGGGGTAGAGTTCTTGCTAATTAGTGCCAACATATCACTAGTCCTGAGAAAAAATCTCATGCTAGGAAGTGAGGGGCCTGAAAAGGAATCTGTCCTTTCTCCTTGGAGTTCATGTACAATATGAACATGCCCATGTCCAATTCATGGGCACTGGAAGCAATCTGAGATACGATAGAAAGTACAGTTAGATAACTTGCATGATCAACTATTATTATTTATTTTTCCTCAATTTTATTTTTATTTGTTTATTTTTGAGACAGAGTCTCACTCTGTCACCCAGGCTGGAGTGCAGTGGTGCAATCTCAGCTCACTGCAACTTCTGCCTCCCGGGTTCAAGTGACTCTCCTGTCTCAGCCTCCTCAGTAGCTGGGATTACAGGCATGTACCACCCTGTCCAGCTAATTTTTTTTTTTTTTTTTTTTTTTTTTTTTTTTTTTGTAGAAATGGAGTTTCACCATGTTGGCCAGGCTGGTCACAAAGCCCTGACTTCAGGTGATCCTCCTGCCTCGGCCTCCCAAAGTGCTAAGATTACAGGCATGAGCCACCACACTCAGTCCATTTCTAAGTTTTTAGTAATATTTTGCAAAGCACAGACTATCTCAGCTATGCAAGGGGATAAAAAATGAAATTTTTGGTAAGAGAACTCCAAGATGGAAAGGCTTAGCTCCTGTAATAAATGAGAAGATGCAAGACTTGAATAAACTTCTTGAAAACAGATATCTCTGGTTTAGGTGACCTTCAATGGGGCTGTCTCCTTTCAGAGCCATGTATGTGGGTTTTATATCTTAAGAGAAGTCGTACCTACTGACAAATACCTCCAGACTTATCACTGACACAGCACTTCGAATAATGTAGGCACTCATCAATATATGTGAGTCCTACCTGTGGTTGTGAAAATCTGAAGAATTTTATTAATTATCCAGACATTAACAAAAATGCCTAAACGCTACTACTTTAAACAATGGAAACCGACACTCCCGTTAACGTGTTAAAGACAAAAAGAAAAAAATGCAAATCAGAAAACCATTGTTAAAGATTTCTGACCCCCATATTTTCCATTTTACTATAGTGAATGACAATATTTCTAATTAATTAAATAGGGGAAGTAAAATTTATTATTCCTATATTAAAGTTTATTTTAAGAATGAAATGAGATAAATTAGTGCCTTAAGCAGACAATAAACCTAATTGTTTTTGGAGCAGAGATGTCTAACTGACCAAAGACTCATGCCACTTTTCTATTGTGTGGCTATATTGTGGGATTTAACAGTCCAGATGAGAGCTGACGCCCCTTCCTTCAAGGTGGGATCAAATGAATATTGCAATTTCTTGTCAGCAGCATGAAAATATAAGTGATACATGTTACTTTCAGGGTTAATTGCTTAAGAAACACACATGATTTCCTCTCAATCTCATCTCTTTGTCTCTGTTAGTCTAAAGTTAATGTTGTTGTCAACCTTCAAAGCTATTATCTTCAAAGGTGGACAGTAGAGCCGCCATCATTCTTGATTACTGAATGATTACATGAAGCAGAGCCCTATTGCTTTGTAAAAAATTTCAACTAGATAAGAAAAAAATGTTTATTGTGTTAAGCCTCTGAATTTACAAATTATCATATCAGTTTTCATTACTCCAAATAGCCTAACCATAATTTGAGGAAGAGTACTGCATCAACAACAGCCTAAGATATATGCTATTGGCTTAGCAGCTAGGTAGTAGACATCAAGGAAGCAGATAGAGCATTTTGGAAAGCTTTAGAGTTCTGTTTTACTCTAGCAAAATATTTGGTGCAGTAAAATGTCTACTGGTTCTATGGCTCTAGGGGAAATAGATTAAGCCAAAGTGTTAGAGGCCACTACTGGCTTCCCCTAGCGTAAAACAATAAATAAATAAATAAATAAATAAATAATTTCAGGCAAAGATTGAAATATTTTCAATTTGAGATAAAAGAAAATAGAGAAAGTCTAGATATCAAGGGCATTGGAAAAGTTTGCTGCTTCTGGACCCTCAAATAGCAACATACTTGAAAGACTGACAAAGACCCACTGTATTCATTGTCTCAGTTTGCTGCAAAAGCTATGTTAAGCGTGGTACCTTCCACTTTAGTCCATTGTTTCAGATTACTTCCAGATAGGTACTATTAAATTTAAAGAGAAAGACATGTGGATTAAAAAGTCAAGAAATAAAGCAGATTTGAGAAACTATCTATCTAGAAAACAATTTTTAATGTGATTACTTGCTTCATGGAATTGACTGTAAGCACATATTTGAGTGTCGAATTTTGGAAAGAATTGTATTGGTAAGGAAATCATAGTTCAGATTTAAAATGTCTCTGACATTCAATTCCTAAAATAATCCCTGGACCTCTAAATTTGCATGGGCATAGAGTAGGCTGAGAAAATTTCAGACATGTCATGTAAGATAATGGAAGAGGAAGACACTTTGAGACAGTGAATCTGAGAACAACTAGGAACAATGTGTAAAGGACGTTTCCCAGAAAACAATGTCACGATGTAATCAAGAAATGTTCCCTACCACAGGACAGGGGTCCCTTACAGTGCCAGTTCTAATGAATCTTGTTATTCTATAGACTAATGAATTGTTACGTGTCTTGAACTTCTTGTGTGTCTATTCCTCTTTTATTTTCCAAATGGGAGTTTTCAATTTGGTTATCCTGTCCCTGATTTCTGCATTGTACATTGGATATTGAATAAATAGGCAACTTATCTTTACATTTATAGTTTAGCAAATGACAAAGAGTTATATCTGACTTAACGAAGAGGACTGTGATCACCCAGAGGTTCAGTCTTTCAGATGAGTCTCAAATTTTATTTGAGATTTTCTTCTTATGCGGAGCAGAGGACTGACATGGCAATAAGTATGTTCTATGCTTGGAAAGAAGGGTGCATTGCACAGCTGATGGCCAGAGGTAGACCTTAATAAAGATATCAAGCAATCTACCAAAGATTTGAGTCCCCTGCCATAGAGTACAGATTTTTTATGAGAAGCAGCTGTCCAGTTTAGAACTGTATCTTTCAGAAGATCCTTGCATCAACACAGAGCCATGAGCTACTTTTCACTAAGAAACCTTGTCAATTTCTTAAGCAGAAGTGATGTGTGTCAATTCTGGTCCAAAGTGATTAAGAAGTATGTGTGTGCCTTCTGTTCTTCTCTTCTCTTGAAATGTCATATGGTAAAGAGGGCAGATGCTAAAGTCATAGAGGTTTTATGAATAAGAATTAATTCACAAATTCCATAATCTAGAAGAGGAGGCAGAACAGGACGACAACAATTACAATAGAGCACAGGGTTTGGAACAAAATAGTGTATAATATGACAGAAATTTTTACAAGAGTCTATGGTACAAAGAAGGACACTGCACTCCACCAGAGGTACTTAGGACTGTCATGATTCATGTATCTCTATGAAACCTGATTATTTTGTTACTTTCTCTTTAGTAATTGTTGATTTTTAAAAATATATTTTGGTCAGTTTTGTCAGGCTGTCTGGAAATTCCCAGCTCAGACTAGGAGAAACCGAAAGCAGTAAATATTTCAGAAGAGAGACGTAAAGGGTGAGGCAGCTAAGTATGACAGTGGTGCTAGTAGAAACAGCTGTAACAGATTATCATGAAAACATAGTGAGTAAAAGATAGTAAGAGATTAGATACTAATGATAAGACCTTATTTTTACTGAGATGTAAAAAAAAGTGGGATGGAGAAAGGCCTATGATATAAGATGTAAGTTTTCTACAAAAAAATAGGAGGTAGAAAACACCATGAATTATCTTCAGTCTTCTAATAGGTGATTTGGAGTAGAAAGAGCACAGGGTTTGGAGCCAAACAAACCTAATTTTCAGTCCCCAATCTGACAAGTTTTACAGCTCATGCAAAGTAACTGTTTTTCCTGTCTGTTTCTTTGGATTTAAAATGAGGGTAATAGCTTCTTCACAGTGGTATGACAAAGTTCATTTTATAGTGGTGTTAGTGTCAAGGACATAGTATGTACTCAATAAAAGATAATTGTACTGCCTTGATACAAAACTAGTTTCTTGTTCAAGGAGGTTACACTAATTTATGGAACATGATAGAGGACATCTTAATCACACATTTATATTTTTACCTAAGCTTCTTCAGGTGAAATGTTTTCCTTATATATATTTTTTCCAAAGCTTTTAGGTATCTTAGATATTATCTAAGGACTGCATATTTATAGAATAAATACATCCTAATTTCATTGGTTTTATAACAATAATTTAGCAGTTGTACTTCAACAGAAGTATTTTAGAGACAGATCTTTGATACTAAAGGCCCATTTTCCCTTGGTGGAGGCCACGCTGCCATAAAATTGTTACTTCACTTAAAGTGCCATCCTTGTATATTTTATAAGAGGACCAGGAAAGCGCATACATAATTCAGAATTAGTGCACAGACCTCAAATTTGCCCCAGAAATTTGTTTGATTTTGCTAATTTTTTTAACATCCTATGTCTCTGCTTCATGGGATACTGATTGACTAAAAATGCATGCCACTTTACAGAAAGGAGGACTAAGAAAAAAATGACATCGTATGCTTCTTTTGTCTCATAAAAATAAGGAATCTTTTTGAATAATTCTTTAATTATTTAAACAAATATGACAATTTCTATTCCTGGTGGCAATGCCTTGTTGCTAACAACACTGTTTTCACTTCTGTCCCCTCTCTTTCCATCGTGAAACTGTGAGGGAAATTCACAGGCAGAGGATGGTTGGGTGAACATACCTCTCAGGCTGTCATTGAAAGGTGATAATTGCGGAAGGCACCTTCAGGCTGCCATCCTCACTGAACAAACTCTGTCTTGAGTTATTTCTGCAATATAATATTAAGACTCTTCTGTCTTTGAGTTACTGAGAACTGCTTTATATTCCCTCGTGTGCCCGGAGCTGTGGTTCATCTGCCCAGAAGCTGGTGACCACAGGTCGTTTGCCTGGCTCTGAAGACGCAGATTCAGTCTTCTTAGGACCTTCTCAGGTTCTGTCATCTGCAACCCCTTTAGTCCAAACACATTTGGTTCTTCCTAGTTTTCATGGGTGCCTATTTCCCTAATTTGCATACTTTAACCAAAGACAATTTGGAACTGTACTGGGCCATTTGGGAAAATTTTGACATGAGTGAGATTACTCATTTGAGAAAAACTTCAGGATAACAAAGAAAAAATTTTAAGTTGTGAAATGATACACTGTCCTGCTCCCAAAAAGAAAGATCACTTTAAGTTTTTGAGATCACTCTCTTTCATTTCCATATATTAGGAATTAATAAGGGCCATCTTTTTTATTGTAGGACTTGATGGAATAGTCAAAAGCCTGAATTACTGAATTATTATTTAAACCAGCTATAGAAACTCTCTCTCTCTCTTTTGATTATATGAGATAAGATGTATTTTTCTACATTCTTCTCTTTCTCTGAAGAGGGAAGATAATTAACCTTTTAGAATGATAATTTTTTTTTACCAGAAAATGGTAATGCAGAAGAAAATATTTAACTATGAGTTTAAGTAATGACCTTTGTTCTTAACTACTGAATAAAATAAACTAGATAGAGTTTTAGATACTAATTCAAGACTCATTTAAAATCTAGCTTATAAATATAGAAATTTATAAATTATATTTAAAAGAGTTCATATTAATTTCTTGATGGTAATTGAATCTGTGAACCAATTGGGATGATTTAATTTAGTTAAGAAACCAACATAAAAAATTAGGTTAGCACAGTATTTTAGTTAATATATGACTTAAGTTTAATTTTTCATGACTTAAAGGTGGTAATTGATATAAGTAGTTAAACCAAAACTCTATAAAATAGTTACAAAAAGTACAAGAATTTGACTATTACCTGCCCATCTGTTTATCAAGAGAATGGTTATTAAAATTATAAATTCAATATAAAATATATACTGTTTTATTTGGTGTGCTGATAAAGTTAATTATATTCTAAGACTGAAGTTAAAAGCTTGAAATATATATTTTGTGCATGTGATATATACTTAAGGACTAGGGTATATTCTGAGAAATGGGTCCTTGGGTGATTTTGTAGTTGTCTGAACATCATAAAGTGTGCTTACACAAACCGAGGTGGTATAGTCTACTACACCCCTAGGCTACATGGAATAGCTTATTGCTCATAGGCTATAAACCTGAACAATATGTCACTATATCGAAGACTATAGTCAACTGTAACACAATGATAAATATTTGTCTATCTAAACATATCTACACATAGAAAAGGTACAGTAAAAATATAGTATTATAATTTTATGGTACTACCATTGCACATGTGATCTGTGGTTGACCAAAATGTTGTCATGTGGTGCATGACTGTGTGTGTGTATATATATATGTTGCATGTTTGTTTGGGATTGTATGTATCTGTGTATTAGTCTTCTCAGGCTATCATGAAAAAATACCGAATACTGGTGGCTTAAGCAATAGATTTTGTTTCCTCATAGATCTGGAGGCCAGGAAATCCAAGTCTGAGATTCTAGCAAGGTTTGGTTTCTGGTGAGCACTTTCCTTCTGGTTTGCTGACAGCTACCTTTTCACTCAGAGAGAGGAGAGAGACTGAGTGAGAATATTTTCTGGAGTTTGATCTTATAAGAACAGTGATTCCCCATCATGATGTCCTCACTCTCATGACCTCATCTAAACCTAATTATCTCCTAAAGGGACTATCTTCAAATACCACCACCTTGAGAGTTAGGGCTTTAACGTGAATTTTTAGAATACCCAATTCTGTCGCTAGCAATTCCTGTTTAAGAGAAAAAGGTAAAAGAGAGAGAGAACTCTCTGATATCTCTTCTTATAAGGAGGACACTGATACTGTTAGATTAAGACATTACCCTCATTACCTCATTTAATCTTAATTACTTCCTTACTTCAAACACAGGCACATTGTGAGTTAGGGTTTCAATATATGAATTTAGGGAGTGGTGGGACAATTCAGTGCATAACAAGTTGACTGTATACATATAAAGATATATTAGTATATATTAGTTCCAAGTGTGAATGCTTTGTTATAAATTGTTAAATAAAATTCAAATGGAGTAAAATTAGGTTTTTTTTTCTGTATAATGACTAAATCATTCTGTGATTAGGTATCAGTGATATAACACAACACTTTGTGGTGCTATATTTCTTTACTTTTGTCATAATTCTGAACCATTCTAACAAAAAAATATTTTAGAAAAAATGTTGGGGAGGGCTAACGTTAGGAGAAATACTTAATGTAGATGACAGGGTTGGGATGGATGCAGCAAACCACCATGGCACATGTATACCTGTGTAATAAACCTGCACGTTCTATACATGTACCCCAGAACTTAAAGTATAATTTAAAAAAAAGAAAAAATGTATTTCTAATGATCATCATTTCTCAGTGCTGTATATTTTTAAACTATTGCCTATAGTTATATTTTGCCTGTAGATAAAAATGACATATTTATATCTTATCTTCTTTGACAAATTCCCTATCCAAACCCTAAATGCAGAAAAATAGAATATTTAAGATGTTTTCATGCCTAAACTATGATTTCTACACAAGGTTTTATTTTTTACCTTGTAAAATACATTACAATAATTAGTTTTATTTGGAATTATAAATTTTAATCAACTAAATCACAAGAGCTCTTTCAATATACCAAGTTAGAATAAAGCAATATCTGACAAATCAAAAGAGAAATTCAATCTTCCTAGGTTAATTATATATAAGTAAACTATGTTAATATAAATATCATTCAGTATTTACTTCCTATATTAAAAGAAATATAATTATGTTCAATATGCTATACAGCACAATAATTGTCTCCAAATTGTTTTTTAGATTGTATAATACTTGTCAATCAGGACAATCAGAATATAAGGCATGATATAAATCAAAGGTCTGTGGAGGTTTGCAATCTATTTACTGTTTGTAATAAACCTTTCTCTCAGTATTCATTAACTGAATCCTTATTAAGTTATATGATACTACAAGAGGGGACAGTACTCTCTTCCATTCTAATAATGCCAGTTAACATAATACATTTGCCAAAGCTGTTTGTCTTACCACCATTACAAAGATTAATTAGACACAATTTTTTAAAAAATAAATTGTATTGTGTATGTTTAGGTTATACCAATGGATGTTATAAGATACATATACATAATAAAGTGGATATTGTAGTGAAGCGAGGTAATGTATCATCTAGTCATGATCTTAAATCAATTTTTAGGGAAACTTTAAATATTTAGCCAAGAAGGTGACTATGTATGTCTATTTACCTATAACACAATATTGACCAAACTTTGAAGATGAGACTGGGAGTGGAGCCAAAATCTTCCTATCCTTTTTATTTCCTCCAAATGGATTTTATATAATTACCCTAAAATGGGTTATGGATTTGTTCAGGTTATTTTATGTTTATTTTCAGGATAGAGCAAAGCTTTTCCTTATTGGAAAGCCACATCTTTAACAGAAAAAGGATTGCCTGACATTTTTTTCTACTTGGCTCAAACATCTGTTTAATGATGGAAATACATTACTAAAGTAGCTGTTAAGATACTTCCTCTTACTTAAAACTCACTGCCCATGTCACATTCAATATTAAGGTAAGGTAAAAGGACAACATTACTTCTGAAATTTAAATTAACTGGTATACACATAAAATAATTAAAAATACGTATCCATACTTGTACACAAATGTTCATAACAGCAGTATTCACAACAATCCAAAGAACCTAAATATCCATCAATGGATGACTGTATGAATGAAATGTGGGGCGTTATTACAATGCAATGTTATTCAGCCTTAAAAAGAATGAAGTACTGATACATGCTACCACATGGGTGAATGTTAAAAAGGCTGGGCGCGGTGGCTCAGGCCTGTAATCCTAGCACTTTGGGAGGCCGGGGCAAGTGGATCATGAGTTCAGAATATCGAGACCATCCTGGCTAACATGGTGAAACCTGGTCTCTACTAAAATACAAAAAATTATCTGGGCATGGAAGCATGTGACTGTAGTCCCAGCTACTCAGAAGGCCGAGGCAGGAGAACTGTTTGAACCCGAAGGGAGGCGGAGGTTGCAGTTGAGCCAAGATCGTGCCACTGTACACCAGCCTGGCGACAGAGTGAGACTCCATCTCACAGAAAAAAAAGTAAAAAGAAAAAAAAAAGTTATACAAAATGAAAGAACCTCGTCACCAAAGGTCACTTTTTGTTATTATTTTTACATAAAATATATAGAATGATTAAATCCATAGCAAAAAAAAAAAAAAAAAAAAAAGCAGGTTAGTGGTAACTAGGGACTGGGGATGGGAGTAAGCATGGGGGGTAACTGCTTTATGGGAGCAAGGTCCCTTTGGGTGATAATGAAAATGTTCTGAAACTAAACAGAGGTAAATATAATACAACATTGTGGATATAGCAAATACCATTCACTTTAAAATGGTTAGTTTTATGTATTGTGAATTCTGTCTCCAAAGAAACAACAATGAAAACCTAGCAACTTCTATTACTCAAATTTTCAGAAATCCCTGAACTTTCTTGGCCTGAAGTATTGCCTTTGGCCCTAATGACAGGGAGGCCAACTCTTTTGATAGCATATCTGCTCTCTCTGTATAAACTAAGATTCCTAACTACCAGGAGACAGTTTCAGCATTCCTAGACACTGCCTTATTACATGATGATATAAGTAATTATTACAGAGGACTCATAATACACTCAGTCTTTTTACCAACACATACAATCAGCTTTTTCTGAACAGCTTCCCTTCAAGATTCCTTCATTATTTTACACCCAGAGACTTCATCTTTTGGAAGAGATCTCAGAGAAAAGCAGCCTGAAGTTTTAACGAAAAGAACCTTATCAGGTAGTATTGGAACTGCAGTGTGCTTATTCTTGGATCTATGTCTTGATTAAAGACAAACAGCCATCATTTAATCACCTAAAACTTCTTAAACTGATAACCTCAAACCACGAATTCTTAGGATCTTTAAAACTCCAATAAATACACAACTTTGTGTATGTCAATTCTAATTATTATTGTTTAAACTTTTCTCATTTCCAACCAGTAGCCTTTTCAAAAGATCGATCGCAAGCAGTTCAAGGCCATACTCAAAAACTCTATAAATATCTTCTCCAAAGTCCTCTTTGTCTGACAGTAGTACAAAGACGCTGTCCAAGTAGGATTCTCCCTTGAAACAGCAGATTTAAAATAACACAGCTTCACTTGATGGGCAGGTTTCTCTGGTGAGTTTATTTTATCATAGCCTACTAACTATACCATAGCTACTCATAAATAACTAGTAGGTAACATACATTTAACATGACTAAAACAAAATTCTATTTCGCATCCCTGTATTTCTCTCCACATCCCCACTTCTTATATGAGTAAAGAACTATTCCATTCTTATTATTCAGGCACCAAATCATTCTTGATTTATTTCTGTTATACTCTACAGCCAAATGATCTAAAAATCCTTTCAGGTCATACTGGAACTTATGCAGTATTACGAATGAAACTGACCACTTCTTCCCAGCTCTGTCGTCAACATGCTACTCTAAGCCGTCTTCTACTTGGACGACCGCAGTACCTCTTACTGGCTCTCCCTGCCTTTGCCCCGTCCCTACTTCTACCTATCTATTCAGAGATCTCCTGTCAGAGCACATCAAGTGTCCCCAGTCATTTAGAGTAGCAGCCTAATCCCTAAGGGTGGCTTGCATTATCTGCTCCTCCTTTTTAACTCTTTCACCTTGTTTTCTATAGCCCTCCTCCTTGCGGCTGCTTCAGTACAACAGGCCTACTCCTGGTTGAACAATTCATTCTTCCAGTTCCTAATAACTAAAATATGGTTTCCCCCAACCCCAAATATCTGTATGGTTTCCGTACCTCCTTCAGACCTTTACTCAAATGCTGCCTATTCATTAACATTCCAGTTCCTATCCCAACCAAAACTACTGGGGACAAGGGATTCACCTTTGCCTTCACTCAACATATTTACTTTGACTCATTGACTGCTTTGTATTTCTGTTTAACGTATATAATTGTGTAACATTCTTTTTCGAATATAAGTTAAGAGAAACTGTTTCTATTTTGAATACTTCTTATTCTGCTCTATTTCCAACACATAGAGCAGTGTTTTAATACACAGCAGGCGCTGCTTCTTAATTAATAAATCTATACACACTCTTATATTAACCTTAACTACAAATCGTAGTGAGAAGGCTGTGCGCTTGTCTCTCCAGCTTGTGGATTCTGACCTGAGACTGTCTGCTGCTGAGACTATTTAACAGAACATCTCTTGATTTTGTTTAACAAAGTAATATTGGCTCATCTTCAAATTTGTTTTCATTCTTAAAATACCACAATTCTGATTCTGTCTTTGTTTCAACATCCCATTGTTAATGATTATAACTCAAATGTACTGAATGAGGCTATATAAGCTCACACACTAGCCTGTGTACTATCTGGGTGATATTAATTGCATATGGGCTTGTAGAACGCGGCTTATTTTTCCTACTTGCCCATCCCAATCTTACCCTTTTGTGTTTGAACCTATTTCCCCCAGCTGACTAGCAATCTGGAGGCCTGACTGTTTAGTACAGAGCAGGTGCTCAAAACTATTTGAAAATTTTCAAATAAAGCATGACAATTCTCTGCCTTTCCTCTTGCAGATGCAAGTCCTAAATTATCACTATGGAAGCACTTACCCTGATTTCCCTAGCTCATTGCCTAATACATAAATAGGTCACAAAATATAGAGAGCCTTTAGATTTATAGTTTCTAAATAAAGCATTGAAATGGAAATATATTAGTATAATCAGAGTCTTTGTCTCCTATCAGGTACATTTTGTGAGACTGAGATATCTTGTTATCCTTCATAACTCTCACCATGTCTTAATGAAGAGAAGTATGTCTCATACAAAGCAGATGTAGCAACATTATCAACTCTTAGACCTCCTTTCACCTTTGAGTGAAATTTTTGTTTTTTTAATTTTCTTTAAATTTTTCAAACTAAGATTTTTCTTTGTATTGTCTACTTGGTTTTCAGTATCACCCTGTATGTGTAGAGACACAGCTTGTTGCGCTGCTTCTCCGCCCAGCACTCCAGGCTCTTCTTTGTTCAGGAAGGGGTTCAGAGAAATATTGTGGGTTCTTTGTTGATGCAAACTTAAATTGCGCTTATGGGAAACATTCATCATATTGTAAACTGAGGGTATAAAGGGTATTTCCTAGGGGACAAGTTAACCCCACACAATAGATTTTTTAAATCTTATGTATTTACTACCAAAATGATGCTCCTGTATTTCAAACAACTTTCCAGATGTTTTATGTAATATTATCACTCAAAATGCTATTCTGACCAATAATGATATAAATAGGGACTCCCATAACCCATCTAAGATAAAGGACATTCACTTTGTAATAGGATACAAGTATTTCCTTCTTTCCATATTATTGTAAATGTACCTATTCTTCAGTGGAAGAGGAAAGGCCTTCCAGATAATTTTCATAATAATGAATTCTAACTCCTCTTCACCTCATCCAGCTTGGGAGTGTGACCTTATAGAGGCATACAAACACTCCAAATTTACAAGATTATCCGATTCTGTCCCGTGCGGGAGACTCAAAAACAAAGTTTCCATGGACCGCTGAGTATTCCTGTCCTGGGTTCCTAAAGTAGCCTTTTCCAGAAGCAGCCTGTTGCCTGAAAATTATTAATTAAACATTCCATCATTTGTCCACTGAAACATAACGTGATAAACAAAAAATAAAAAACCTTTCCAAAAATTTATGTTTTTTTTCCTAGTTAATTCCTGGGGCTAAGTCTGTATCAGTGGACTGATGTGTCCTGTTAGCCTTCCTCCCAAGGCACCTAAATAACAGAGGGATTTCCCTGTTAAACAGCAAATACATGTAGTGTTACTGAAACAATGATGTTCCACGAGATGAGATGGTAAACTGTATTTTCAGCACATAGAGCTTTTTTGTGTTGTTGTGGTTTTTGTTTTGTTTTGTTCTTTGTTTTTTGAGAAATAGGATCTCACTCTGTTCCCCGGCTGGATTGCAGTAGTGGTGCTATCAAAGCTCACTGCAACTGAAGCCTCCTGGGTTCAGGCAGTCCTCCCACCTCAGTCTCTTGAGTAGCTAGGACTGCATGTAAGCACCACCACAATCAGCTTTTTTTTTTTTTAAACTTTTCGTAGAGACAGAGTCTTGCTGTATTTCCCAGGCTAGTCTGTCTCAAACTCCTGGCCTTAAGCAATCAATATGTTTTATTGTATCTATTGTCAACATTATTTTCTTACTGTTGAAGGGTATGTATGTGTATATTTATTTGTGTGTATGTGTGTGTGTTTAATGTAACAATGGTATAATATTGTAAAAATAGTTTGAATATTTATGTCATGTCATGTGTAGATATATGTCCTGTAATGACACAGTTTTTAAAAATTGCTTTGCATTTCTCTAATAATCAGTGAAGTTGAGCTTTTTTTTTTTACATATTTTGTTTGCTGTACAAATTTCTTCTTTTGAGAAGTATCTGTTCATGTCCTTTGCCTACTTTTCAATGGGATTTGTATGTGTGTGTATGTGTGAATTTTAAGTTCCTTGTAGACTCTGGATATAAGATCTTCACAGTAAGATACCAACGCATGCCAGTCAGAATGGCAATTATTACAAAGTCAGACAACAGATGCTGGCAAGAGAGTGGAGAAATAGGCACACTTTTACATGGTTGGTTGGAATGTAAATTAGTTCTACCATGGTAAAAGACAGTGTGGCAATTCCTCAAAGACCTAGAAACAGAAATACCATTTGACCCAGCAATTTCATTACTGGGTATATTCCCAAAGGAATATAAATTATTCTATTATAAAGATACATGCACCCATATGTTTATTGCAGCACTATTCACAATAGCAAAGGCATGGAATCAACCCAACTGTCTATCAGTGACAGACTGGATAAAGAAAATGGGGTACATATACACCACGGAATACTATGCAACCATAAAAAGGAATGAGATCATGTCCTTTAACATGGAGCTGGAAGCCATATCCTGAGCAAGCTAATGCAGGAACAGAAAACCAGACACCACATGTTCTGAAAAATGAGAACACATGGACACAGGGAGGGGAACAACACACACTGTGGCCTATTGCAAAGGGTGTGGGAAGAGGGAGAGCATGAGGAAAAATAGCTAATGCATGCTGGGCTTAATAACTAGGTGATCCATTGGTAGGTGCAGGAAACCACCTTGGCACACACTATGTAACAAACCTGCACATCCTGCACATGTACTCTAGAACTTAAAATATTTTTAAAAAATGAAAAAAAAAGATTGCATCATATTTCTTACTAAGAATGTATCACAGAATATTTAAACAACTTACACAGTGGCAAAATATCCTCTATATGGTTTTATAATTTATATTCCTCCTGATATATACTAGATTCTAGATACTATTGTATTAACTATATTCCTGGTAATATCATTTATAATCCAATTACTTGTATAATTTGTTTTCTTACTAGTAGTGGAAAAAAATTTCTAATGTCTGGATCACAAACAACATTAGATGTCATCACTTGAAAATGTTATCTATTTTGAAAGCAAATGCTTCTATTTTACTGTTTTTCATCGAAATCATTGGATTTTCAGTTATGTTACACATTTTCATATGGTTATTATTTATTTCAATGTTTTTAATGCTTATTCATTTCTCTTGCCTATGTATTTTTGGAAATGCCTATCTTTTTCTATTGACTTACAAAAAGCTTTTTACGTATTAAAGATTGAAACAACTTGTCATCTACATGGAACTTATTTGCTATCTGCCTTTTAGTTTTGTTGGTGACATCTCTGACATTTAAAATTAAGTATATTATCATGTATATTTCCTTTTATTATAAATATGCTTGATATGCTAACTTATGGAATAATTTTGGTGTGTGCTGTAAGGGTGAGATTTATTTACCTCCAAATAATCATTTGTCCAAAAATAATTTAGTAGTTATTTTAAAATCTATGGAATAATATCAAGGATTCAATTATAAATTTCATACGTGTTTTAACCTTTCCATATTTTGCCCTTGCTATAAATTGTCCTCACTTTGTACAATAACTTTACAATGTTTTATATTCTAGCCACACTAAACCATTCAATACTACGTGAAAATATTTGCAACTTTTACGTTTGTTTTTCTTCTTGCTATTCCTTCTGTCTCCGTGTTTCCTTCTACTCAATGCTGTCAAAAAATGCTCATCCTCTCTAAGGTCCCATTTAAGTGTGACCTCTTTCATGACAACTTTCTAATGATTTTAGGAAGAAATAATGGTTCCTTTTTTCCCACAACTGCACAGCAACAATCTTATACTTTTGCTTACCATTTACTTGCATGCTTTACATTATACTACATTATTTATGTATTTATTACCTCCCATTTAGTTCTAAGGTCCATCTAGAGATCCTTCTCTGAATCTTAAACAGTACCTAAATCACTGCCAACTATATAGTATGTACTTAACAAATATCTGCTTCATGTACAAATAAATGGGGTTTAGAGAAAGAGAAATAGTCAAGCAAGTGGGCAACGAAAGGGAACAAATGCATTTTAGGTGTCTGGTAGATACTAGATGTGGCACACACATTCTTGGTTAATGTTCATAACTTCACGAGTATGTATTATCCCCTTGATTATTTAGAAATGGGAATAGAAACAATCAGATAAAGCATACTTTGTCCAAGACCACATGCCAAGATTTAACTTGGGTATCACTTAATTCAAGGTGTTTTCCTTCTTGTGTATCCCATCAAGTCTTTACTCTTAGCCTTTCTGTCCTGTATTAGAGATCACAGCAATAGCATATGCCCCAAACATTCATCAAATGACTTAAAAGTGTACATTGAGATGTCTTTGGAAGCAATTTGAATTATCCATTTACAGAATTTTCCAAGGAAGAACTCACAGTCATGAAACAAAGACAATTCGTTACTAGATGGTGATGGCCAGAAATACTATCATAAAGGCTCAAAGAAAAGATAGAGCCATGTGGATTGGAATGATCTGGAAAACCTTGAATTCTGGCTGGAAATTAGGAAGATAAGGAGGCTATATTGAGTCTATGTGTAAGGGACAATGCTAAGTCTTATCATATCTCACTGAGTTCACATACAGTATATCCTTCCTGAGGATTTGGAGCCATTCTAGTTTTGAAATGTCTTGCATAGACAAAACACTTTCCAATATAAGGAAACTTTTACCAAATGTTGTCTTATATAATTCTCATGATTCTTCCAAAACAGCAGCAAGAAAATATTGATTATTCATCTCTTCACCTGTTAATTAAACTATTCACACATTGACTCATTGCTCCATTTATTTACACAAAAACTTACTAAAGATTTGCTGTGGGATAGGTGTATCCCTAAGAGCTGTTAGACACAGGTATGAAATCTGTCTTGGTTTTGAGTATCATTATTCTTTTTTCAGATTGGCAATTTGAATCCATGATTAGTACATAGACATAACCAACTACATAGAATTATTGTAGATCAGGGGAGGAATTGTATTCATATTGTCTGACTGCCTAACAAATAGGTCAAACCAAATCCTAGTTTTGCTTAAAATGTGTGACCAAACTAGACAGATAAATACGAAAGTTACAGTTACAGGTGTCTGTACAGTACTTCCAACTTACTGGCTATTCTGTTGTCTCTTATCTAACATTTCCCTCAGAACTCCCAGTTGCACATATTTTAGACTGTTTTCTCCACATTACTCACTAGACTGAACAAAATATTCTAATTAGATATTTGTTGATACAAAGGTAAGAACCCAGAGGCAAAAATTCATGCTGTAGAGTTGGAGCTTGCTACCTAAATCACAAGCTAAGCTGCTGATATATTCAGTATCAGGGGCTGCAGCTCTTTTTTCTAAATTCAATACTCTCTTAGCTGTACCCTAGAGCTACTTCAGTTCAATGAAAAGACACTCCTAACATGACACAGTGTGGTTACCGATGCAAAGAACACTTGGCAGACCTTTATAGCAAAATCCCATTTATACAGAAATATACCAATGATTCTATTACAACAGGCAGAATTTCTTAATACAAGGATAAAAGAAAGCACTAGTACATCTATTTCAAGAGTTCCAGGATAGTAACTTATTCAAATTATGACTTCTTCAAACCTATCTTAGATGCTTGAAATTCATTTTATTACTCTGAGAAGTAGAAGAAAGAATGTATTAATAATGTGTCAGGCACAAATGTTACCCAATTTAAAGACATTCTTAAAATAAGAACATTGGTATTATTATAATTATAATAATTATTATTTGTCACACAGGATTTCAGGGTTACATAAATTGTACATTGAATAATCATAACTTAACTTCTGACTATTGCATTAGTTTCTTCATCTATAAAAAGGAGCTTATTTTTGTGAGTTTTCCTATAAAAGAGGATTGTGCAAAGAATCAAAGAGAGTAATAAGCTTTGGAAATTGTAAATTGCTATGTAATTTAAGGTGAGGCTTATTATAAAACGCTGCTTGATTCTGAGGGCAAATGAGTCTGCTTCACACTGTGGAATAAGGGTACCATGATCACATTCCTAAGGCCAAACTAACTTTCATTTAAGTCCTCATTCTGACTGCATTTTCAAGGATATATAGGTGGCTTTGAAACATTTCTTTCCTATAATCTGTATTGGCTGTATGTTATTTTTTCCTATGGCCATGTTCATAATAATGAAATTAACGACTAGTCCTGCTGAAAGCTATTAAATTTACATTTTATAGTTCTTATAAATACAAGAATCCATTGGCATGCACCTGAATGTTACCCCAAAGGTTATTAATATACATTGCACCTGGCATAGAAATTTCCAGTTGTATTAGTTTGGGCATTAGACCTCACTAACTCTTTAGTGTAGTCCAGGAGGCTTGATGATACTTTATGCTTTGACAGCTGATACGGAATCATAAAAGGATAAAACATTGTATCTTTTTTTCTGTCCCATGGATGTAGGAAAAAAAAATGCAAGACCAAAATTTATTCATCCGCATTTATATTAATCAGTCCAATGAGAATGTGCTCTAACTCATTTATTGACTGGTTTCTATATGCCAACAGAGTGCTGGTTGTTACAAATATGATATGTGGGCCTGGCGTGGTGGTTTACACCTATAATACCAGCACTTTTGGAGGCTGATGCAGGTAAATGTCTTGAGCCCAGGAGTCTGAGACCACAGCTTGGCAAAATCCCACTGCTACCAAAAATACAAAAGAATTAGCCAGACACCATAGTGGATGCCTGTAGTCCCAGCTACTCGGGAGACTGAGGTAGAAGAATCATTTGAGCCTGGGAGGCCAACGTTGTAATGATTCAAGGTAACACCACATAATAACAAGCAAAACAACAACAACAACAACAACTAATATGATATGTGATTTACTCCTCATAAGTAATTTGTTCAGAATTAACAGTCCAAAAGATGACGGTTCAGACAGATAGAATATCAAAGACCACACAGAGAATGAATAGTGAAACTAGGATGAAAACTTAGGTCTGTCTGATTCCACTTAATGATACCTTTTCTTAACCCCTTTTATTACTTTACCATCATGGACTACAGAGTTTGAAAAATTGTCTATGTCATGCATAGAAATTATGTATTAAATAATTTACATTTCCATTTATTAATAAATTAAAATATAATAATTCCAGCCAAGATTTGTGATCAGCTTTTCTACAATGATTTGGCATAATAATTATTTTTAAAAGTCGATGTCTTATTTATTCAGCTTATTTATTTATTTATATTTTATTTGGGCTCTGGGGTACATGTTCATGTCCTGCGTCCTGCAGGATGGTTGCATAGGTAGATACATGCCATGGTGGTTTGCTGTCTCCATTCCCCCCACCACCTCCATCACCTATGTCAGCATTTCTCCCAGTTTAATCTCTCCCCATCCTCCCTGCCCATCTCCCCGCTGTCCCTCCCCTTCCCTCCACTCCCACCAGCTAGCCCTGTGAGTGTTGTTCCCTTCCCTGTGCCCAAGTGTTCTCATTGTTCATCACCTGCCTGTGAGTGAAAACATGCAGTGTTTGGTTTTCTGTTCTTGTGTCAGTTTGTTCAGCCTTTTTTTTTTTTTTAAATTATACTGCACTTTAGGTTCTGGGGTACATGTGCAGATTATGCAGGATTGTTGCATAGGTACATACATGGCAAGGTGGTTTGCTGCCTTCATCCCCCCCATCACCTGTATCTGGTATTTCTCCCCTTGTTATCCCTCCCCACCTTCCCCACCCTCTGCTATCCCTCTCCTAGTCCCCTCCAAATGACCTCAGTGTGTGATGCTCCCCTCCCTGTGTCCATGTGTTCTAATTGTTCAACACCCACCTATGAGTGATAACATGAAGTGTTTGGTTTTCTTTTCTTGTGTCAGCTTGCTGAGAATGATGGTTTCCAGATTCATCCATGTCCTGATGAAGGACATGAACTCATCGTTTTTATGGCTGCATAGTATTCCATGGTGTATATGTGCCACATTTTCTTTATCCATTCTATCCCTGATGGACATTTGGGTTGGTTCCAAGTCTTTGCTATTGTAAACAGTGCCACAATGAACATACGTGTGCCTGTATCTTTATAATAGAAAAATTTATAATTCTTTGGTTATATACCCAGCAATGGGGTCTCTGGGTCAAATGATATTTCTATTTCTAGGTCCTTGAGGAATTGCCACACTGTCTTCCACAATGGTTGCATTAATTTACACTCCCACCAACAGTGTAAGAGTCTTCCTATTTCTCCATATCCTCTCCAGCATCTGTTGTCTCCAGATTTTTTAATGATCACCATTCTAACTGGCATTAGATGGTATCTCAATGTGGTTTTCATTTGCATTTCTCTAATGACCAGTGATGATGAGCTTTTTTTCATATGTTTGTTGTCCTCATAGATGTCTTCTTTTGTAAAGTGTCTGTTCATATCCTTTGCCCAGTTTTGAATCGGTTTGTTTTTTTCTTGTAAATCTGTTTTAGTTCTTTGTAGATTCTGAATATTAGCCCTGTGTCAGATGGGTAGATAGCAAAAATTTTTTCCCATTCTGTTGGTTGCTGGTTCACTCTAATGATTGTTTCCTTTGCTGTACAGAAGCTCAGGAGTTTAATTCGATCCCATTTGTCTATTTTGGCTTTTGTTGCCGTAGCTTTAGGTGTTTTAGCCCTGAAGTCCTTGCCTATGCCTATGTCCTGAATGGCACTGCCTAGGTTTTCTTCTAGGGTTTTTATGGTGTTAGGCCTTATGTTTAGATCTTTAATCCATCTGGAGTTAATTTTAGTGTAAAGTGTCAGGAAGGGGTCCAGTTTCTGCTTTCTGCACATGGCCAGCCAGTTTTCGCAACACCATTTATTAAACGGGGAATCTCTTCCCCATTTCTTGTTTTTCTCAGGTTTGTCAAAGATCAGATGATTGTAGATGTGTAACGTTGCTTCTGTGGCCTCTGTTCTGTTCCATTGGTCTATGTCTCTCTTTTGGTACCAGTACCATGCTGTTTTGATTACTGTGGCCTTGTAGTATAGTTTGAAGTCAGGCAGCATGATGCTGCTAGCTTTGTTCTTTTTATTTAGGATTGCTTTGGCTATGCGGGCCCTCTTTTGGTTCCATATGAAGTTTGAAGTGGTTTTTTCCAGTGTGAAGAAGGTCAAAAGCTTTATAACAGGATTACATTTCTATGATGCTTAGAAAATGACAAAGTCTTAAAAATGAGTGTTTCTTTTTTTTAAGAACTCCATGCGTCTAGGACTTGGAATCAAACAACTTAGAGGTAGTATATTAATTCCAGTATACCAAGAGGGAATTGAAATGAAAGGTTCCTTTACTGAGTCCTTAATGGAGTACAGTGGAGATGAGGGAGGCACATACTATTTTGACACATTAACTTGTGGCAATCCACATTTTTAAAGACCCTCAGACTGAGTCAGAAAAAGAGATAGGTTCCTAGACATTCACGGACAGAGGATCACATCCTTTTCCATACCCAAATAATTGCTTTCTTTTCTCACTCCTTCCACTATACCTCTCTTGAGTCTGCCCAAGAAATTAAAACTTTATACCACCTTGTATAAAGCCTTTCTTAATGATAAGGCACCACACTGAATTTTTTTCCTCTGTAAACATCTACAGTAAGTATAATCCAGTCCCAGGTTTCACCTGGCTGTTTATGAATCATATTTACAGAAATTGTCCTAATCTCATGCACTGAACCTATATCTTCTAGCCATTAAGAAACCCTATCTCTTTAATAGATCCTTTCACTCAGCTATTTCTAAGATACCCAAACAATAAAATCCTGTACATCTAAATGTTTCCTAAACTTTATCAGTTTATGTGTCCTTGGTAAGATCATGTGCCTTTTGATACAGTCACGCTCTAACATATTATCCAAACTTGGACACCGTTGAGATTGAAAAGGAGGCATTTACCAGATGAGATTACGGTAACACACGTAAAACCTGAGATTGTCCTGAGCCAGCTGGTGCATGTGGCCACCTTACCACTAGGGATCCCCTATAGGCAGGCAGTGTCGCATCCACCTTCTACTCCACATCTATTCCAACCCACAGCAACTTTTTAAGGGCCCTTGGTGGTTTTTCTTTTAATCTGTGGCCTCTCATTCCTGGCACATGCAGTTTTTCCTCAATAGACAGGGTGGCAGAGCAGGGTTAAGTAGGAACATTGCTCAGTCTCACCTTTTACAACTCCGACCCTCAGATCCTAATACTAGGGTGATGCACATCACGGTGGTCTTGAAGCCATGTGCTTCCCTCCTTCCATTAACTCCACCGTCTGCCATACACAGCAGTACATATCTGAACTGCACTTTTAGACAGCTCAGATGGTTCAAACACTTTCCCAGTAGCCAACGAGAATCCATTCAGATACCCTCCAAAATCTGATGAGTTAAGTTTCCGGAATATTTTTTGGTTATCAGAAGGGTAGTCAATCAAGAGCTCACAGAACACCTCTTGGGGAACTATGTGTCTAAATTCACATGCAATTTAAAGAAATTTTCTCTGCAGCTCAGGCACAGTAGACTGCTATATATTGTTGTTTATAATACAAAAATCTAGTTCATTATGATTTGCTCACCGGTCCCTGATGTGTTTCAAAAAGATTTGGTGTTGTCAGTTTCACACAAGATTTCTTAAGAAGTTTTGTCCGGTTTCAATATTTTTTCAGAGGTATTTTCTGTTCTTCCTTTATCACCTCATTTTGTAGGCATTATTAACACTGTTAATGATAAGAGAGGGCACCTTTAAAACACAGATGTAAAATTTTACAAGCTTCACTTAACTACTACTTCATTCGAGATGCGCAACTATGTGAAATCAAGAAATATTACTTGTCTCAATTTTACTGCTGAGGAAACTGAGGTACAGACAATTTAACACATTTTTTCCAAAGCCTAACAATTACAAAAGTGACCGAACTGGAAATACAAAGTCTGTTTCCTGGATCTCTATTTTGTGACCTTCAGCACTGCAAATGGCTTCTCAATGCAGGAACATTTTTGAGCGGCCTTCACCAACACCAAGACAGGAAGTTGAAAGACATGGGCAATGCACCAAGGTGAAATCCAGTCACCATCCCGTTGTCCCTCTTCATAAAATGTCCATTTATTTTTCTGCTTGACAGATTCCTGTTTGCAATGGAATCAGCTCTGTTTTTTTGGCAGTATATCCCTCTGGCTTGCATACTTTAGATATGACCTTAAGTCTATGTCCCTTCATATTATCATAGATAAATGCCATCCATTGAGACATATAAGGGGTTGCCTGGTGCCTTTTTAATCATTAGTATTGCTTTTTTAGTATCTTGCATTATCCTGCTGATGCTAAAATATTACAGCATCATTTTTCATAGATCAGCAACTCTGTGTATACCAGTTTATGTTACTTTGTAACTGTGGTAGAATACCATTGTACTTATTTCCCTCTTAGATGAATTCAGTGTCATTTTCAACTGATTCTTCTGATCTAGAAACTACTTTTCTAGTGCTGCGTTGGAAAAGGCTACTTTTATATCCATCTTCAATAAGTCTCCAAGTAGTATCAGAACGTATATTATTAGTATATTGTGATAAAGAGCAAAGCTCTGGGTTTGAGTTAAAGTTCTGACTTTATCACTAAATACTTATAATAGGCAAGTTACTAAACTGCCCTGAGGTTCAGTTTTCCCTTTTGTCCAATGATTATTAAATAAAACGTTTTGTATAAAAAATGCCAGGCAGCCTGAGTGCTGAATAAATTGTAGCTGTCATTAAAATTAATAGTAATAACTTCTATTGAATCAAAAGTAATTAATAATTTGTTTTGCTTTGTTGAAAGATGGTATAGCATAATCGCTTATAAACTGCATTAGTCAGCGTTCTCTAGAAAAAACAGACCAATAGGATTGTGTGTGTGAGTGTGTATGCATAAGAATATAATTACTATATGTAATATTTTATATATATTATATCAGAAATTGGCTCACACAATTATAGAGACTAACAGGTTCCAAGATCTATAGTCAGCAATCTTGAGACCCAGGATACCTGACAGTTTAACTACAAATGTAGGCAAGCTCAAAACCTAGGAAAAGTCTGGAGGCAGAAAAAAAGTGATGCCCCAGTTCAAAGTCAATTTTTAATTCCTTATTTGGAGGAGAGGCAGTTGTCAGGCCTTCCACTGACTAAATGAGCCCACCTGCATTAAGGAGGGCAATCTGTTTTACTCAGTTCATCAATTTAAATGTTAAACTTATCCAGAAACACCCTCATAGAAATACCCAGAATAATGCTGGACCAAATATCACCCCGTGGCCCAGTCAAGTTACCACATAAAATTGAACATTATAGAAAGCTCTACGGGTAACTAGAGTAGTTGTTGTCCCAAGTACTGGCCTTTAGGTACATGAAGGGTTAAAAAGTAAACCAGCTCAGGGCAAGTGGGCTTGGGTGGCCAAGGGCCTGCACAGACTAAAACCAATTCCCCAAGAACCTCAACTTGAAAAAGAATGCAAAAGTCTTTTTTCCCTTTTATGTGACTGTGGGAAACACATTCACTCATCCAAATCCAAAGGATGGACTTGGAGGCATGAAGAACAGCAAAAGTGAGACTTTTTAATAAGAGTCTTGCAAGATCAGGTGTTCGGTGGACAGGCACACCCAGGACAGTCACAACAGGTAATTTATATCCTAACATGCAAGTCTCTCCCCGAGTTCCTCATGGATGAAGTACTATGGGGTTACAATCTTCCCGAAAGTCGCCTAAGTTTCATTATCCCTCTTATAAGGTTATACCCTGTTCCCCTTACCCACTTAAGCTTTGATGTTCCAATAACAAAACTTTCTTCCCTTTTGTGGACAGTCCCCTCCTCTCCATTCCATTCACTTTTTGTGACCTTTTAGGTGCATGAGCTGTGTGGTTTGTTACATTTGCAGGCTGGCTGCCAGTACTTAGATTTATCATGCCTTGGAAATGGAAATGGCCCATTTAAAATGTTTTCTCACAGTAACTAAAACATTTATTTTTCATCAGATAATATATTCTTTAAATGCTTGCTTAGGCATTCCTTTTTGTTTTAGTCATTTAAAAAAATTAAACTTTCTTAATTGAATCCTGCCCAGTACAGTGAAGAAATCAGCTAACTCAGTTATCAATCTCTGATGGAAACCATATTACGTAATGAAGGTGAAAATGTAAATGTATAAATTTATTGAATGTACCATGTGATGGAACATTCAAAGGAAGGCTATAAGAAAACACAACTTTCTCATGAAGAAATGTCACACAGTGCAGAGAAGACAGCGTTGAACTGGGAACTGGAAGAACAAACATCAATGATGCACGACCTTGACAGCTGATTGAATACCTCTGGGGTTAAATCCTCTCATCTGTTAAATAAAACGATGGTTGTATTTGAGGGTCTGTGATGTTCTTTGCTGAGTTCTAATCATTAAACATTGAGGGAGATTTTCTAAGAATTTTTATTTTTCTTGGGTATGTACCCAAGGGATTATAAATCATTCTATTATAAAGACACATGGACATATATGTTCATAAGGGCACTATTTACAATAGCAAATACCTGGAACCAACCCAAATGCCCACTGACAATAGACTGGACAAGGAAAATGTGGCACATATACACCATGGAATACTATGCAGCCATAAAAAACGATGAGTTTCTCTTTTGTAGGGACATGGATGAATCTGGAAACCATCATTCTCAGCAAACTGACACAAGAACAGAAAATCAAACACTGCATGTCCTCACTCATAGGCCGATGTTGAACAATGAGAACACATGGACACTGGGAGGGGAGCATCACACACTGGGGTCTGTTGGGGGGCATCAAGGGAAGGACAGCGCGGAGGTGGGAAGGTCGGGGAGGGATAACATGGGGAGATATGCCAGATGTAGGTGCTCAGGGGATGGAGGCAGCAAACCACATTGCCATGTGTGTACCTATGCAACAATGCTGCATGATCTGCACATGTACCCCAGAACCTAAATTACAAAAAAAAGAAAAGAAATTCTGATACAATGAATTAAGTTAATCATGAAATTCTGTAGACCTCTATTAGCACTCATCTACAGAAGTTTATTTAATTAGTATATTATAGTTTATTAAATTATTTTCCTGCCATCCCTGATCCTTATACCTATCCCTGTTGTTTGCACCGTAGGTAGGTAACCGCTTAATAGATATACTTGGATTAATTAGTTTAGGACATTTTTTTTTTCACTTCATGAACAGCTTTTTGCCATAAGTGACATGCTTTTTTCTCATGTTCAACTGAATACAATATTACTATTTGCCTCTCTAGTTCATTTTCTTTTCTCACTGCTGTATAGTACAGTAAACTTTTTCCACGCAGTTTACTTCCATCTAACTGTTACCTCAAATATGCAATCTTGGCTGGGACAACTCTTTACTAATTTATATTTTTGTTGGTATTATAAATGTTATCCTTTTCCTCCATTTCCTCTTTTTGAAATCGTTTATATCTGGTTAGGAGAAAAGTATTGATCTTCGGTTATCCTGTATTTGAACATCTTGCTTAATCCTCTTATTTTAAGGTTTTATAAGAAAATTCTGTGATATTTTTAATAAATGAAATATCTGCAATAGAGTTTGTATATCTTTATTTCTTATTCTTATCGCTTCATACATTTTTCTTTTCTTATTACAGTAAAAGAACTTCTGGTAGCAGTGACAGCAGTCTTCTCTCCTTCATTACCTTAAGCTAACAAAAGTTGTCAATTGAGTTGAATTTGATATTTAGTGTATGTTTTTGGGTATAATACCTTGATTTAGTTAAGAAAGTTACATTCTTTTTTTTTTTTTTTTTTTTTTAAATTGAGACAGGGTCTCGCTCTGTCACCCAGCCTGGAGTGCAGTGGCAGGATCTCGGCACACTTCAGCCTCCACCTTCCTTTCAAGGGATTCTTCTGTCTCAGCCTCCCAGGTAGCTAATTATAGACACATGCCACCATGCCTGGCTAATGTGTGTATTTTTAATAGAGACAGGGTTTTGGCATGTTGGCCAGGCTGGTCTGGTACTCCTGGGCTCAAATGATCTGCCTGCCTCAGCCTCCCAAATCGCTGGGACTGCAGGCATGAGCCACTGTCCCCAGCCTATATCCTGTTCTTAAAAGTAAAAGCACTTTTAATATAAATTATAAACTTCACCAAATACTATTGCTACATATATTGTATATTCGTGTCATTTTTCTATTTTAGCTAAACAGTTAATCATGTTGATAGGTTTTGTGATATTAAAAATAACATTTTTGAATTTCTGAAGAAAAACATTTTTATATACAGATTTGGTAGTATAAGATTTAAACAAAATTAGACTACATTTTTCTCATACCGTCTTTTTTCTCTAACAGAATCAAGGTTCCATGCTGACTTCATTAAATAAATTAACGAGCTTACTTTAATATTTATACATAGAAACATATTGTGTAAAATTATCTCTCTATAAATTTTTGGTAGGATTCTTATTTTATGATACTGAAACTAAGGCTTTTGTTTTCTTTTGGGCAAGAGTAGTTAATGAGTTTGATGAAATTTTCAGTCTTTAATGTTTATTGGTCTATTCAGGTTTTGTCTTTACATTTGTGCCAGTTTTAATACTTTATATATTTGGGGGAAATTTATTTATGTTTTGTAGGCTTTCAAATTTACTGATATATATTGGTTCTGATTAAATTATATTTAAATTTCTATTTTTTATTAAATTTCCCATTAAATTATATATAAATTTCTGATTTTAATTCTGTATTTTACTTATTTAAACATTCTTTTCTCTTGATCTCACTTCCATTTCTAAAGAATAGTTTTCAGGTTTGTGAATCTACATCCAGGTAAACTACATGTTCATCACAATGTCATGTTTATGGTAGACCATAAATATTTGCTGAAAGAATGGATAACACTTATTTCTTCCACCTTAATAAGATCTTAGAAGTGACAAAGAATTTGTTAGAAGCACCCTTCTATTTATATCTAAGAGATCCAGATCCAAGGAGAGATTACAATTTTTTTCAGTTACATTTTAAGTAACTTTCTGATCAAGTTTCTTAAAATCACAAAGACTGTCATCTCAGCATAGCTTATCCTCCCATAGGGTCATCATGGAAATTAGAAGAAATAAATCATAGCACTTTGTAAACTATGATGAATTATAAACATATTTAGAAAAATGAAGAAAAGGGAAATAGGAAGAATAGCTTTACTTGGAAATGGCCCAAAAAGAGAATGCTGAGGATAAAAGCAAGCATAGCGAGTAGAAGAAAAACTGGATTTGATACCAGAATATGGACATTTAGGCCCCTCTCTGATTCTATGTTTGATTTTGTAAATATGTCTAAACATCCCATGTATAATATAAGAAATTACATTTTGTAGGTAGGCTTCTTGGATGCTCAGATGAGATACTAGATTAGGCGGGTGATGAACAATAAGAACACATGGACATAGGGAGGAGAGCACTACACACAAGGGTCTGTTGGGGGGGGAAATAGGGGAGGGATAGTGGGAGGTGGGGAGGTGGGGAGAGATAGCATGGGAAGAAATGCCTGATATAGGTGAAGGGGAGGAAAGCAGCAAATCACACTACCACGTGTGTACCTATGCAACAATCTTGCATGTTCTTCACATGTACCCCAAAACCTAAAATACAATAAAAATTAAAAAAAAAAGGGGGGACTTCCCCTGCCAAAAAAAAAAAGCTTTATGTAAGCTGAATCTTTTTATATAGTAATTTAAATAGAAACACACTGGATATACTTCCAAAAGTTTTCTAACAACATTTTCTCATATTTTCATTAAAACGCCTCTTCCTATGGCATCCAAGGAAGATAGTATTTTTTGCTGATTTTCACACTAAATTATCAGAGTATACAACCCATTAACCAAGAAGTAGTATGCATTTCCTCTGAAAATAATTGCTGGACATCTACAATTAGCACAAAAATAGGCAATGTGATGATTACCAGTTCTAACATATAGAAATTCAAAATCCAAAAAAAAAACCATTGTGAATGCAAATAAGAATAATGAACAGCAAAACACGCTAAGCTTTATAAGCAAAGCACAGGTAAAAGGGCAATAGGGGTTGATAGGAGAGTAAGTCACTTTCTAATACAAAATCTGAGAAGTCAAGGGTGTGGGATGTGTAGGAATTATGAAAGAACGGTCATTTTAATTTGCGTTTGGATATATCACAGAGGAAGGAAATGTGCAGAGGGCAAAAGGAAACACAGTTAAGAACAGGAAAGGGCTCAGGCTACAGTGAGACTGCGTGCATCCCCAAGAGGGAAGTGAGAGGGTTTCTGGGTGGGATCTTGGGATCACAGGGAATTATAAGTTTGAATAAAGTCTCACATGCCATGCTAAAGAACGCTGATTTCAAACATGAGGCAATTTGAAAACAAAAGATTTTAACACAAAAATAATGTGATCAGAATCAAATTTAAATGAAAAACTAATGACCGAAAGTCCCATTAGTAGGCTTTCAAAATAATTTAGATGTGATTAAATGAGCAAGGGATATGAGATAGTGGCAGTGAGAAAGGGTATAGATGTTGATAATTTATAGATATTTATAAATCTATAAACATTTATACATTTATCAAGTTTCCATTTATACATTATTAAGTATTTATAGTTTCTGAGCAACTAGAATTGTAATGACTTGGCATATGTTCCATAAATCCAAATGCAGACTAATAACAAAGTGACACATATGAGTTATTATTTTAGAAGTATTATGTGCAGAAGCAAAGGAAAGGGAGAAACAGAAGATGACTTGTTAACCTGTACACAAATAAAAACATCCACCTTGCAGATATGCAGCCATTCAGTACCAAAGATTAAAAAGACTCTGAACAACACTGGAACATTTTAAAGACTACGAAAACAAAAACAACTTAGGAACCAAGAACCACAATTCTATGATACAGGTAGATGCAAGTTTGTATGTCTTAAAAAACAGTTTTTAGAGATCTGACCCTTTTTAAGGAAAATAATAACAATAATGTACATAAAATTGCCTTGAAAATAAATATTTATTTAGATTTTAAAAATAAATCAGTTTTATAACAACAAGTTAAGGTTGGTGTTAATACCAGAAGTAGCACAGAATCCACAAATGCTATATATAATACTATTTTCTTATTGTTTCCAGTTTATTTTTATCAACTATTTATATAATAATCATTGTATTAAACAAATTTACATAGAAAATATATCATTGAGTAACATCTCAATATATTATATTTTTATTACTCATATACTTTAATTTTAATTTTTGTCTTATGTCTTGCCATTGGACTTGCCATATCAGGACTTTTGTCCAATTTTGGAAGATATCAACTTTCTTTTCATACATGATTTGTAAGGCCCAAAAGAAATTTTCAAAGCTTAGCTGCTAACTCTGTAATTTCAAATCTTCTTTCTCTTCCATTTCCTACGTATTTCTGCTTGTGCGTTACGTGAGCATATGACTTTCATTTATTTGCCTTTGAGTCAACCCAGGGGACTAGAAGTATTCCTGGTATTCTGGGGAGCTTTGCTGACACTGGGACTGATACCAATAATTTTACCTCTACATTGATATGACAGCAACTACATAAGTATATCTCACTATACACAAACTAAATGAAGCCCTAACCGTTCTTAGACAGATCGCTAATTGCCCTTGGCAATTCCAACACCATCTGCCAATAGAGGAAGTACAACAGAAAGAATTTTGCAAAGTAAAAAGAAAGCTGACCCAAGAGAAAGAGATTGCAGTTAAACGATTCTTTTTGGTAAACTTAAATAAAAAAAAAAAAGCTATGTGAACACAAAGGCCATGAAAGGGACCCCCGAAAGTGGGGGGTCTAGAAACATATACTTCATTAGCTTCATTGTGAAGTTGTCATGGAAAATATAGTAATAAAACACATTTTGTGTTACGTTTCTATTTAACAGGAGCTCTGCATTAGATTGGCCGAGGAGGAGAGGCCAGCAGCACATCCTGGGAGGAATATCCAGTCTGTGATTATCGTAAATTGGAGATGCTGGAGGAGAAGTAAACAAGAGGGCAATCATCCTTGGAAAGGTAGTCGCTGGGGGATGCTAAATCATTGACTATTAAGATAACACACCACACAATCTCTTTAAGGGAGATAGATTTGAAGGAAAGGCACACTAATGAACTGTGTCCAAAAGTGTACAAACAGCAATGAAAATGTGGCATGGGGCTAATTTGCTTTCCACTGTGACCACATGCTTGCTGAAGGCGTGAATGGCACTAATTGTTGAGGGAGGACTCTGTGAAGTGCATTTTATCCGCTTTGCTGAAAATTATCACAGAATACATAAAATCTCAAATCTGCTGTTTGCATCCGTTCACAAATCAGACGCAATGTATCTGAGGGGGATTTGATATTAAGGACAATACCTAATCTCCCATCTGCATGGACCGAATAAATCTCCATTCAATCAAGGAGCAAAGGTTCTCCAAATGAACTCTTCATGGATGGGTTGCTTGACACCATTTTTGAGCCAACACAGATGAGAGTGCTTACCATAGTTCTGCTTCTGAGTATGATATTCCTGATTACTGCAAAATAGCAAACAGTGGAAGCATAATGACAGGCAGAAAATGGAAGACTTTAGATGCCAAGGGAGTCCCTGAATAACAGAAAATCAGTGTTATTTCATTTCTAAGTAATTGGCTATTTAGAAACTTGGATTTGACACAATTAGATTATCCAACTAAACTAGAAATTGTGTTTAGATACAAAATACACGTGGCATCATGGTAATTAGGCATGACCTACAGAGTGGACCGCTAAGCAGAGGACCAGCTATGACTCTGAAATAGCATAAAAAAAGAAGGTATAAGGATTGATGGGAAAGAAAGCTCCTATCTGCAACCCCAGAAGCCAGAATTAGATGTGAGTACTGCAAAAAAAGGGAAGAGGGAAGCAGCTGGTAAGGCTTTGAGAAAAATGTGGAGGCAAGAAAAAGAAATTGAGGATCATTTTTTCTTTTCTTTTTTTTTTTTTTAAACTGATCAGTGGACTTTCCCTGTATTCTACAAGACTCTAGAGAGGCAGTTGGGGCTATACTAAAAACTATAGCATTTTGAGCATTTTATTGCATTCTATTGCAGTTGGAGTGGCAAGAAGAACACATGGCAGAAGAAAAGCTTCCCCGTTCTCCACACCATCGACCACTGTGATCGCAATGGAAGACGTTACCGTCACCACCTTTATAGCTGGTTCATAACGCAGCGACTCTATGTATCAATATAATTCTTTGCCAAGAGAATTTGTAGGGTTCAATCCTTGAATGAATAAAAACACTACCTGGTTTAAATATATTTCTACTGTAATGTTATTTGCCGAACGAAGTTGGATATGCTTCCATGGGAAGTCGTCATTTGAAACGCCCATGACTGGTAGCCAGATTGGAGGTTACATAATGTTCAGCATGCCTGTCAACAGTTGGTGGTAAAATCAGTTGACCATAAACTACTGAGAGCAGATGGAGAACTGATATTTCTAACAAAAATGTGTCCCAGCACTGCCACTTGTGGATATTCAGACAGTGCTCTGCCCAAAGGTGCACCAGCAGAGGGGGGAGAAATAGGGATGAAAATCTTGCCAGGTAGTATTCAGTTGGATCAATCCACAATGGAGCATTTTGGCTAATCTACTAAAAGATGCTATGCATTTCTGAGACTGTAATCTCACAGACAACATACAAGCAGGGCATCTCAAACCACCCACAGCAGTGATTCTTCATAATGGGACAAACCCAAAAGGATGCTGTGATATCTGTCATACCTTCCTCAACTGGCAGCCCCTCCTCTTTTTGAACTGTGGGAACGAGTACAGACTTTTAAGTTAATAAATAGATCTGATCTGAATCACAACCACTTCTGCCACTCAGGGGATATGTCAGCTGGGCCAAAGCATCTATCCTCTTTTGGTCACAAATTTCTGCTTCCTCACCTCAACTTTGGAATCTGAACTCTTCTACAAAAAGGTAAACAATGGGACCTACATAGCAGTGAATTTCTGGAGTCTTAATAGTCTAACTTGGTGATGTTAGTTGTCTCCACTATCCCTTCTCATTTTGAAGTAATTTTGGCACAGCTAATATTCTTATGCTTTTTAATTGAGCAGCAGTTCTGTTCGACATACTTTGGTCAGAACCTTCTATATATAAACTTAGCTATTGAAAGCACAATCCTGCCATTATCCCTTCTCTTCATTAAGTGAGCAGTTGAGGGTAAAAGCAGCTCTACAAGTTGGCAGCTTCCCAAGAGAAAAGCAAAGAACTTAAGAAACTGATAGCACTTCAATTTTTTAAATTTAGGATTTGTCGTTCGAATTCTTTGAAAAATCCCTGTGTATTCGAATATATGCATGTTACTGACTTAAAAAATCACCTAACCAATACAAGAATTGTTTTTCCTCTCAAGAAGTCTTCAGTCCAGTGTGGGAGAGAGCTATGTGAGCAATGGTCTGTGAACCAAGTCTATTATTTATTGATAAACTGATTCTTTCAGTCAACGATATTTGTTGAGCACTCGACACAGCTTAGAAATTGAACAAGATGCTAGTGGCACTGAGATGTGGCAGAGCTCCTGCATTATAGGAGCTCACAACGTGAGAAACACACAGGCATATATGTCACTATATTTCTGTGTGATAAATGGTAAGTTCTGTGGAGATCTGTGAAATGGGAGTAAGTTCTTTATATATAAAAATATGAACTTTTTTCCACCAATATTTTAGTATGAAAGTCCTTCAAAATCTTTGACTAGTATTAATGCTGCTCTCACTTCCTTGTCTTTTCTGTTTTATCTGGCCAGAAAAACCATCTCAGCTCTCTCTCTTAGCAAGGTTCTACATACCTGCAAAGCCTGCTTATGTCACTCCTTCTGCTACTACACTTTCTCTTAAGCTTTCAGGCAGAATCTTCTGTCCTGCCTAACATAACTTCATGTGCATTTACAAAGGATATCACTTAGTCTATTTTATTGTGACCTTAAGTGAAGTCTTATTTGTTCACATTACTATTTCCCCTATTAAGCTGGGGACCTCTCAGAGGCTGGGTCCTCTTCACTGCTGAGGACTACAAATATCTATATATTGTACCTAATGCATATCTCCAGGGAAGTCCTACATAATAAATGGAGGAATATGAGTTTTACCAAGACTTCTGTGGAAAGATAAGCAGGCCAAATGTAGACACTCCTTTTACACACTTTGAAAATAATTTCGGTTGCTCAAATTTATGCATACATTATTGGAAATAGATAGGCTATTTTATCCAAGTGTAAACACACTTTTAAGAAAGTTAGCCTGGTGAAAAGGGCATGGGCTTTTAGAGGACACAAATAGAATTCAAACTTCAGTTTCTCTATTATCATTCTTATATTTTTATAGATCAAATGGTAATCTTCTACTTTATTCAACTAAAAAGATTGGCCTTCCTGAAGCATGTATATGTGGTGATGTTAACAAACCCTTGCAGTACATAATTATAGTACCATAAAACAATACTCATCTGTTTGGGATTGTCCACAGCCTAGCATTCAGCCAACCTTGTACATTTTTGATGCAAGTACATTTCCTAAGTAATGACTTTCAGATCCACAGATGAGCTGATGCTCCACATGGTACCAGTGTTAAAGGCGATGTCACCTTGATAGCAGGGTGACCTGGGAGGTAACAGCATGATGGAACCCATTATCAAGAGACCTATGCAAAATGACTATTTCTAAATTTTCTTCCAGCTTTTTAAAATCAGGGTTAATGAAATGTGACTTTGCAAAATGACTGCAGCCAATATCAAATGGATTGTTCAGTGAACAGTGGTCTGGAGCCCAGAAAATGTTGCTGGGGTACTGGCCTGATAGGCTTAGGATAGTCTGCAGAGACCCTTTCATACCTGGATTCTTCTTGTTAGACAGAGAATACATTATTCTACATTGATTTTTCTCCTAAATGTCTAATGCCATGTCTCATTATAACACCATAGTCTCTTTTCCACATACACGCAGTACTCCCATCCCATTTCTTGCCATTTTCCTTGATCGTTTATCCTTTAATACTGAAGCATTATCTCCTTGGCCTCCAGAATGAGTGAAGTATCCTCTGTATACATATTTTATCTCACTTAGCATTTTATTTGTTGAGTTATAGGTCAGCATTACTCTCATTAAGAATGATGTTTTTGCTTCACTTTTCTCTGAATTGTCCGAATCTAGCAAAGTGGCTTGCAAATAATAAATACTCATTAATATCTTATCTAAGAACCCATGAAGGAAGGAATGAGATTGTAATTGACAAGGCTTGGGTTAATTTGTAAGACCATATTAATGTGCTAAATTATTCCTCATCACCTGGGATATGTTCCCTTCCCTTACATTTTACAGTCCAGCAGACGGTTTAAAATTCCCATTACGGGTTATTCTTTCCTAAAATAAGAAAAGAAAGAAAAGACTAAAGATAGCCTTCTGCAATGCTAGCATAGATTCTGTTTTTAGTCACTGATTCTTTCTGTAGTCATGCTGAGGCCTTACTTAAGTGTGTCCATGTAACTGGCTGCATTGAAATAGACTAAGGTTTTTGTTTTTTCCTCAAAGTCAGTTTTTGCATTTTCGATAGAGCTAACTCAATCCATAAAGCATTTATTGAGCCAGTAATATACACTAGGCAAGGTGAGAACACAAATTCAAATACACCATCATCTCTGCACTTGAAGGGAAGCACAAGTACTGAGTGAACAGACATGTACCCGCTTGTGTGCCATGCAGGCTTTTGGTGTGAATGTGAATGGGGAGATGTGCTTCCACATATTTAATTTTTTTCATTGAGACAGGGTCTCTACGCAGCAGCATGATCATGGCTTACTGTAGCCTTGACCTCCTGTGCTCAAGCAATCCTCCCACCTCAGCATCCCAAGTAGCTGGGACTGAAGGCACATACCATCATGCCTGGCTAATTTTTATTTTTAGAGATTGAGATGTTGGTTTGTTACCGAGGCTTATCTCAAACTCCTGGTCTTAAGGGATTCTCCCACCTCAGCCTCCCGAAGTGCTGGGATTACAGGCATGAGCCACTGTACCAGGCACACCGCATATTTAACTTTTTAATTTAAATTTTAATTTTTATTTAATTTGAATTTGTTATCTAAATTTTTAGCCTGAGTTCACTCCCAGCCTCACACAGGCTTCTTGGGATAGGAGTGTCCACTGGGAAAAGATACCATGTGGGTGGGCTTCAGCTTCTCAGTCTATGTTGAACGTTAGACAGGTCACCTTAAAGAATGAATCTTCCTTTACTATTGACTTTGCAATGTATTCAGGAAGATAAGACAGGTTTCTTTTAAAATGCAATGGACTGGCTTTTATTTTTTTAGGGATAAGATCTGTGTGTGTGTGTGTGTGTGTGTGTGTGTGTGTGCGTGCGCATGCTTGTGTGATATTTTAGATAGAAGGCAATTCTGTGAAAAGAGAAAAAAAAAAAAAAACAACTAACAATCTACTTCTGAGATTAGGCAGGTAATTGTGAACACTGAGTCATTTCACCTCCCTGGGGTGGACAGAGACACATAAGCCTGCCCTTAGAATCAGTAATCAAAATAAATCCCACCCCAGCAGGACACATGGTATCTGTCCAGTTAATAAAAGCTAGAACTCCTATTTTTAGATTCATTCTCACACTAGGGAGAAAGCAGTGACACAAAGAAGTTTTGTATAAAAGCCACTAACCCTTTAAAGAAGCAAGTTTTCCTAAAAATAGCTTTCTGTCCTTTTCTTTCTTTCTTTTCTCTCTTGTTCTAATTGAAGCAGGTTTTAGGAAGGAATTCACATTTTCAAAGCCAAATTTTCTTTTTGCACGGTTGGCTCTGAGTTTTCTATTTGATGAATAAAACAGGCATTTTCTATGCTTGCTAAATGGAAGTATTTTTTTGTTGTTGTCTGTCTATTTGTTTGCCAGAAACCTTGGAGAACCTGAGGATTTTAGAATCATCCCCTGTGGATTACCATAAAATCCACCCAAAATTTCACTGTTGTTTTAGGGGGGATATGTATGTTATCTGGGCTGAAAATCTTGTAGGCTTCCAAAGTTTGGGTAAAACAACTCTCAGAAAATTGAGATCAGATGACAGAGGGTTAAAGGTCTGCATCATTGGGCAAGAGAATGAGACTTAACCAGGACCGAAGCAGCACAGGGAAAGCTGCAGGTCACTGCATTTCCGTTATGGTTCTTTCATCAGCCCAGAGCCCTGCTGGCGCATTTGCAGCTTCTGGGACTGGAGAGGAATCTGGATAGTCCTCTCTTCAGTTCATGACCAAGCTCTTACTGAGAGACAGAAAAAAAATCATCAAAAAAATCACATTTTTAGTTTAATTCATTTAGGGAAAGGGCAAAGAATAAGACTGCATAGACTCTAGCAAGAGCAGATTCATAATCTTGGAGCTGAACCTACAAGGGAGTCAGAAGCGAGAGAATATACCTTTACATCAGACAGAAAGGACTCTTCATCACAGGTTTGTCTTTACCCAGGCCTTGTCTTTACCCAAGCCTATCCTCTGTTAGTGTTCTGAATAGATAAGTTAGCCATGAGGCATGTACTCCATAAAAATGCCTATTTGACCCAGCA